>JAHWFP010027409.1:0-12579 GCA_023313725.1 Lithobius niger
CTTTTATTAAACACTTGACTGACTTGAATTGTTGATATACACTACTGTAGCATCACTCGTTGCAGCCCGCAGCGAAGATGGCTGCCCTCCTTCAGCGCAATAGCTTTCGTGAGTAGGCAAATAGTATCCTGTTACTAAGTATATCATTAAACCATAAATCATGTATTAAACGGTCACCTTCCTCCCCCTAAACTCTCTATTGGTCAAAATAGCCAGTTGATACCCATCCTCATGAGGGGGGGGGGGGGGGACCAGCCTGCTGTGCTCTACATCCCTTCCCAGGGTTAATAGAGGACTCGTGTGCATGCAAGCATGCCTCTCGCCCTTCTTTTCAGCTGGGAAGTGGCAGCCGGGGAAGTAAAAATTTTTCAAGCTTAAACTGCGTAAGCCATGGGGATTTATATCAGACTTGTGTTAGACTTAACGTTACATTATGACATTATTGGTATTAGTAAAGGCAGGTTTGACCTCGTTATTCCATGTTAAAGACGAAATTTCAATGCTTAATTTCTCCGCCCTTTTTCAACATTTTCCACTCAGATCTTTGACTGTACACTTGTGCAGTATATGAAACCCTTATTCCGACTGCCACGGAAACAATAGACTGCAACAATACATTGCGAACAATGAGGACCTGTTGCAGACGTGGTCACGTGACTTTAACTAATGGAGGAATAAGCTGCTTGGGAACAGCAGCAAGGCCCTACTACTACTACTACTCCATCAATCTCTTGTAGTAATCACGTTACCAGCCCAAAAAAATGTAAGGAAAATGATGGATTCAACAAATTTCCGGTCTGCAACCATTCCTCTTCCACAAAAAAAGCATTTAATGGAAGTTCGAACCAGAATCCATTAAAAAACAAACAAAAACAGACACCCATGAAGGCTGTGGATGGAGGGCCGTGCTAGGTGATGCCGGGTCAAGCCATGTCACGCTGATTAAGCCATTACCCGCTTGCTAAAAGTTCTGTTGTGGAGAATTAAAATAAAAGAATTAGTATTTACTTTCTGCGTCTTCCAGAAAAAATATATTACAACCGGCGGCCAAAGGTTTATTTCCGGTGGTATTCCTATCAAGAAATCACCAAAAATACGCTCAAATTCAAAAAACAAATACACTGAGTACAGTATGTAGCAAATTTTTAATGCCTATTAATCCATATGGTATCCGTACGGACTATTAAGCGTATCGAAAACTATAAATACCGGGTGTTTCTTAATATCTGCAAAATACTAACCTTCATTAAGTGCTGAATCGTTTTGATTTGCTGTTTTAATTGCCAGGAATTAAAATTAAACACCCCTTTGATTTATTAATTCATTTTAACATTGAGTGTAGCTTTTCCACCGCTTGGAGCGCTGGCGTCGCGTCTTATATCGTAACCTCCTTAACTTTCGTTTTGGGCACTGTCAAGAAGGATGTGTGCACGTTGTGCTCTTGTTAAGTAGTAATTCTTCGCCAGCGATCACTCTCTTCGGCATTCTGTGGAGAATTAAGTTTTTATTGCCGTCGAAAATGTAAATTATCTGATTTTTCCTTATATAGCAGTTCCTTTTATGAAGGCTCAATTCCTAGCGATCAAAAGTTGGTTTCCCTGCTGTGCTCGTAGTTCTCTTCCGCGCATGCACGCGTGCCTCTATATAAAGCGCCTGAATCGAGCTGACATCCTCTTTCTTCATAGGGCAACACCATGAGTGGCTCTTCTTTTCGGCTCTTTGTACTGGCTGCGGTTCTGTCTCCGGCTACCTGGTTGCCAACTGGCATTTTCATCTGCAACCCACGTGTGACAAGCGGATTCTCCGGTCGTCTTGGGTTTTCCAGATTGTTCTTTATCCTCTCCTTTCCGGCGTCCACTTCCACTTCCGGACGGTCGCCAAATGAACTCTTCGCTGGTCGCCCAACCAGATTCTCCCTTCGGGGACCTCCTACACCTACGAAGTCAGCTTCGACTAGAGTTCCACGGCCGCCCTGCCTGTCGCAAGAGCCCCACCTCGCCTTTGTGGTCGCCTTCCTCAAACCAAACCAAGTCGGATCTTCTTGAACAGAAGACATGTTCTCGACTCATCTCTACCAAACTCCTTGAGGCACTTTCTAGATCTTTATTTCAGTGGCCGGCGGACAGACCCAACTCCACATCGATCGCCTCCTCAACCCTCCTTATTCTCCACTACGGTCTCCGCGACCTCCAATCCAATACCAGTCGCCACTAGGTTACCGGTTCCCTTCTTCAGACTCAACCATCCCGATTCCGGCATGTGATCCAGCGTTCCCTCCGACTGACTGACTTCTTTCGTGGGACCACCATCGGTTCCTCCTTCCTCTTCTACGGCTGCACCATTGGTGCCTCTTACCGGTCCCCGGCTCCTTTGCGCCGAACTCGTCTTCACCACATCTTGTCCATCGGCTTCCTCTCCCAGCCCCGGAACATATGTTACAGTTCCCTGCATGCATTCACCAGACTTTCTGTCACTCAAGCCATCATCTCCAGCAACGGTCTCCGGACTCAAGATCTCTATCGCCGAAATCTCCAGGATCACCTCGACAGCTTCTCCGGTCGTCTGATGTACGACGGCTCTCACCGACCAAAGAACCCATCAGGCGGCTGTTCCTTTTTTAAAGACTGCTTAACTTCACTATCGGCAACACGGGACCATTCCTGAACAATCCTTTGCACTTTTTGTCTCCTGCCAAGGACTAGCTGTTCCAGTCTTCAATCAGCTGCCCAACCTTCCGTTTTTCAACGATCTGCAGCAAGTGACTGTTAAACCTTACACGTACGGTGGACCTTCCATCACCCACGGTAGACCTCAAATAGCGGTAGCCTCTTCATTCCTTGATTGTTAATGAAGTTTTTTCCTTGTATCTTGCTATACGGAAATAAAAAAAAAAAAAACATGAGAATACAGTGAATAATAAACATTGCATAAAGAAACACGGCAAGAACCGTCATGCTTCCCGACCATGACCGGTCAGGTCCCGATTCTTCACCACCCTATGCACGGTCGCTATGGTCTCGACCATCCCAACTCTCTTCTCAGTGCAGCTCATTCTTCTCCGTCCAATACCTCTGTCGGTTCTTCCTTACGAACACTTTCACTAATGCATGGCAAGATTTTCGGTCACTTTTCCCCTTGCTTCTAACATGGGATCCAGACTGGACACTTCCATCCCCCAGCTACACGGTCACACAGGCAATGGGCTCTTCTTCTACGGTCGCCCTTCTTCCCTCTTCTCCATCCCCTTTCGTGACAAACGCTTCTGCTACTCTGCCTTCACGGGACACTTGCATAAGAACGAGGGAGGGGGGGGGGGGGGGGGGGCAAAACATGACCAGCGTATCCTAGCCAGGTACCAAGTCACGCACACACTTCGACAGACCAACGGTCGCCCAGTAATTCACTACTTTAATATCTGACTCTTTCCTAACACTGGTAACCAAGGCGGCTGTCTCGCCGGTCGCCTTCTCTCCCCCAGGACGCCTCGGTTGCCTTCCCCTGGCCTCCTTCATCTTACGGTCGCCATCTCGACCAACGGTCTAAAGGGACAGTCCCTTGTGTTTCTACTTAACGCCACGACTAGACGGTGCAGGTTGTTATTTGTTTCCCGCGGTTACCCTGGCCCATTCCTCTCCAGTTTGTGCATACAACTAGTGTTCTAACATTGTGATCACTCCACCAAGCCTCAGTGTATCGGTTTAGTAATGGATACCTCAACCCTGACCAATAAGCATTCCTCGTCTAATCCCACCACTCCTCCACTTCGGCCACTTTGGCACCAGTCGTCAGCCACACTGGCCTTTTCCAGACCCCGTCAAGTGTTCTTGCCTACAGGCACCAAGAGCCATTTAGACTCTCATCCTTGTTGCCAGTTTCACCGCACGTGTGATTGGTTCAACAGGAAGTGTGTGGGTGTGCACGCGCCTTTCTGAGGAGGAATGGAGGGACATTCTGCGTCGTCACGTCAGCGTAATATCCAGAAAACAAATCGACGAACCCTTTCCATTGATGGCTCTGGTTCATCCGAAGTCCCGTCTAGTATCAACTCTAAGAAACCTCGCCGAGTCAAAGTGTCTTCTTCGAACACTACTTCCATCTCGACACCTGCGGCCGCCCCACCTTCGGCAACAGACGTTGCTCCTCGACGGTCTCTTCTGTCTACGTCACGCCAAAAGTTTAAATCTACCCTTGGTATGCGAACAAAGAACAGGTCCTCTTCATCATCTTCAAGCACAGTTCGTCCTTCTCGATCGTCGGCTTCTTCGCCTACTACTCCTGAGTCAACCTCAACTCAATCTGCGGTCGCACCTCCGGCCGCCTTCGACAACATGCCTGTCTTCCCTACTGCGGTCGTCATCCATTCTGTGCTACTTCGAGGGCTACAGTTGTCATCTGATGATTTTGCACATTTCAATGTTAACTGTGAATCCCTTGTATTATTTCGGTAGCACGTTCCTTTGCTCAAGAACTTAACGCCTTGCGGGAATCCGCCCTCGAGATGGAAGTAGGTACAGTGCCCGCCCTTCAGGAGACAATCGACAACCATGTTGCGGCTGGTAATTTTCTGCAGTACTCTAACTCCACGTTAGCCGACAGATTGGTTACCTCCAACTTCAAGCAACTTCACTACGTGCCTCGCTTATCCTCATGAAGAAGAAATTAAACTTTCACCATTGCCTCCCACGCCACCTTGGAGGGAACAACACTGCTCAAAATCGAAAACTTGCAGGCCTCCCCACGGTTGCCCTCCACCAAAGACTAAAAAGGCAACCCCTACGAAACTGTCCAAGCCAGGTCCCAGCCATGATGCAGATACAAACTCAGCTGCCACCCTTCTGCTCCCGACGGGTCACAAAACACATAATCACGAAAATCTCCTGTGTCACTTCCATGAGTAAAACCAACTGCGGTCTCTGTACCTCTCTCTGCTACAGTCTCTAACCTTGCCATACACCCAGCACCCGCAATACACATGTCTCAAGCCGTTGATCGAGCGGTCGCCTCGTGGTCTTCGGCCGCTTCTTCCACCGATCTCCGCCACCGTCGTCATATAATGTATGGCAGTTCGAACGTGCATCAACTTTTGTTCCGGTCTTCAGAGGATTAGTCCAATGCTCCGCAGTCTCTTCTATGGAACTACTTCATTAAACGTCATTAAACGACCTTTTTGTCCTCTACATCCATTACCATTCTTTTGGTTCCTCACCTCCTCAGACTCTTCTTAGCCGACGGTCGCCTTGAAAAAATAACGATACTCTTTTCTCACCGATTCCTCGGCCGTCCTCCTCTTCAGTTCGGATTAATTTTTCCCTTCGTTTTACATTAAAAAAAAAAAAACAGAGACTTCCTTTTGCAACATTGTAAAACGACGAAGCACATAGCTCTTTTGGCAACATTATTCTGAATTTGAAGTATTCCAGCCCTTTTCGCAGAGAAGAGCGACACCCGCCTATGGCGACCACTTCGTTGCCTTTTTGAACATTTCAGCGACCTACTATGGCCGCCTCCGGTTTTCCCGACGAAATTACACGACCTTTACAACGACTACTTGTTCTACGGCCGTTCTACCTCTTCATACTGGAAACGGACTCCTCGATCGTCAAATCCAGATCAACTGGGATCAAGACCTTTCCACAGCTCTTAAGGTAATGAGTATTTTGTTCTGTTTGCATGCCTACTTATTTTCATTTATCTTGCCTAGAATACAGTCGCCATCCATTCCTCCAGTCACCTTTTTTCCACTATGCGATCCACAAAAAACCCTGTGGACACAACAACGTACCCACTCGATCGCCTCGTACGGGGTCATAGCTGCACCTTATTGGCACAAGTTACACGACAGACAGACCTTCTCAGGTGAAGACCGCCCCGGCCACCCAACCCTGTCGACAGGCTAATCCACCGGTCTCCAGTTTACCGTGGCCTACATGGATGGCGCCCGGTTCGCGGGGTTAAGAAACTCCAGGGCAGCCGGCTCGTAGCACGGGTACCAGTGGTTCTTGGCACCCACCACCATGTGAAGAGGTCTGCTATATAAGGAAAAATCGGGTAACGGTTATTTTCGATGGCAATAAAAAGAGAAATATCAGGATGCGGCTTGGTTGATTTCTGCTTATTTTTTTTTTTGCCTAACTGAAAATATGCATTATCTTCACCTGCCCAGCTTCCCCTCTCGGTCGCCAAGGTAGACCCTGAGTGGAAGAAAGATGAAGCCAGCTCGATTCGGGCACCTTGTATAGACCCATGTTGAGAAGCTAGCTACGAGCACGGCAGGGAAGCCAACTTTTCATCGCTAGGGATTGAGCCTTCAAAGTAAGGAATTGCTATAAAAGGAAAATTCAGGCAAAGCACGTTTTTGGTTAGGCAACAAAAACAAATCAACCGGTCCGCTCCGCACCCTGGTATTTCTATGTCTTTGTTGGCCTCCGGGCTTGGTTTCCAAAGCGCATTTGTCTTAAGATACCCAAAGACTTGCACCCGGCGTGCTGAAAGCATGGTGAATGTAATTTTCAAGAAGTTCTGTGTGATATTTGTGAGCTGTACGTATTTTCAGCCTGTTTCTACACTGGTACTAACACGAAACTTTTTCTTGAAGGTCTCGCGTTTGCTCGATATGAGGTATTTTTCCGTTGTGCGTTGAGTGAGCGAGCGAAGTGAACAAGTCAGCGTTTGTTAGTCAGTGTGCGCAAAACTAACAGTCGGGATACATGCCTTCTGAAACAAACACATAAGAGAGCACACCGTCCCAACGTTGCAAACTGCATCAAACGCCACCCTTCAGCTACTTGAGTATGTATATATGTTATGTTGGACTTGGTGAACATGTGTGCCAACTTTTATTAGTTTCCTATATTTGTCACATCAGAGATCTGGGCTGGAATCTTGATTTTCATTTTTGGCTCGGACTTCTCGTTATACTTTGGACATACATGTTTATACAATGGCTTCTACAAACTAAAATATTTGCCCTAGAAAGCTGGTTCTTAGCTCATTTGAAAGAGAAATTTCTATAACTGGCACATTGCCTACAGATGTTCCACGGTGCTGAACAATCAGTTTTATCGTTTAATTTACGTTTTTCTAAACATTGTAATTAGGTAACATTGCCAATCAGCTGTAGATTTAAGATTAAACAAATGCTAATAGTGATGGCGACCGAACAATTCAACTGGACTTTAATGAAAGGTGAAGAGGACGCACTGTGTATTGTGGTGTGACATCACCCTACCGTGTTAAAGGCTAAAATGTCCTTTGGCGTCCAGTAATACAAATAAAGGCTAAAGGCGCTGAAGGAGGTGCAGTCAAACCTACGTAAACAGAAAGACTTGCACTGAATGAGCAAGCGATGTTCAGTGCGTTTCCAAGGAGTGCAAATGCCCAACTTGGTACGTCCTGTTAAGGTTACTGATACGAAGTCAAAACTGCAAAGGAACACAAACTTTCCTGTAAGGTTTCAGATACGGCAGTGGTGAGGTACTGTTTAGTCCACGTGAAGCCGTACTGCTGTATCCAACTATTATGCACGTAAATACAATTAAAACAAGCGCCCAACTTTAAAACTTTTGATGCGGAAATAAAGGAAGAGGAATGTAAGGCTACATACTCTGCTACTTTCTTGGCTAAATTTTCACTGATAGTCCAGTCAAATTAGATCAAATGCTCGGAATAATTCATAAGCTGCTTTTTGGTACAGACGTTTGTAGTGACATCAAGATCAACATACTAACTCGGCTGTCCTCAGCTGTCTGTGTCTAGCTAACGCCGCCATCTTCGAAACATATAAATACGGATGCAAACATGTTTACGTTGCCTTTTGGAGTTTTATATCAGACTGCCTGAGCGGAGAATCGAACCCACGACCTTTGAAACCAAAGGCAGAGGTCCTACCGCTGAGCCATCCTGACACGGTCAAAAGGAAACGTCCATAGGCAGCATTTAAAACACGTACACTTTTCCAATTTCCACTGGAAAGATGCTTGATGGCGTGCCACACACCAGTGAAGCCGAAAGGAACACAAAAGAAAGCGTGAAAGTATTTACGAGACCATTAGCTTTCCGTCCCATTTAATCTTGGAAACGTGGCGCCCAATATCAATTTTTTCAATATATTTCGGTAACGGTTGCTCGGGCATGAAAATATGTTCTGTCCAAAAATATAGAACATGAAATTTTCTACAAAAAATGTTCTATTCATCTTTTTCGTAGATTCAATGATTCGGCCAATAAACGGCGTAAAGAACATTGAACCAATGCCACCATCTTGGAAAAATCCGCCCAAAATCAGTTATTGTCAATATATCACGAAACGGCTGTTTAATCCATAATTGTAGAGCATGGAATTGTTTACAAAAAAAGTTCTACTGTATTTTTTTTTTAAACAGTCAATTCAGTAAATAAACGGTGTCAAAGAGGCCACGCATGTGATGGAATTTGTCACTTTGTTAAAGGCATGAATGCACGTGAAGAGTAACTGGAAAAAAATAGCTATGATAGAAAGCTCAAAGGTGGAGGGGGTGATTTACCCCACCACAAACGGTAGTTATAGTGATTTTGGTTTTTAAGTATTCTTGCAAGCCCTCTAATAGCCCGAAATGGATATGATTAGGATTTTCTGAAAGGTGTGGATCTATTCTGTCCATCAATCATATCCGCAATTGTTTAACTTGGAGACCGTCCTACGCCTATTTAAAGGTGAAGAGGTAGCAGCGAAAGCATATGGTGATTTTCGAATTCAAAGTACTCTAGCCAGCCCTCCAATAGGCAGAAATGGACATGCAGAGGAATTCCAGAAAGGTAGGGATCTAATCTTTCCATCAATCATAACCAAAAGTGGCACTATCACCGATTGAAAGCAGACGAATTCTGACGACATCTAGCGCTGTGTAGTACCATCTAGCGTTTGCTTGCACTAAGCGAAGGAATGCATAACGGCATTTCTTTTAACGAAACAAACAAGCCACGACATCCTTAATTATTGAGTGAAAATTTGGTTCATCCTCGTGCACCTGAGAGCAAGCTATAAAGGTTAACAATATCAATGTTGCTAGATGGCGCCACGGCATTTTCGTTCGCATTTCAATCGGTGATAGTGCCACTTTAAGACAGGGACTGTCCTATGCCCATTTAAAGGTGAGGTAATGTTGTGACGGCAAAAGCATTTGTTGATTTTCAACTTCAAAGGACTCTTGTGAGCTCTCTGATAGCCCGAATTGAACATGTTTAGGATATTCTGAAAGGTGGGGGTTCTGTTCTTTCCATCAATCCTAACTGAAATCGTTTAACTTAGGTACAAATATAAGCATTCCAATGCCACTTTGAAATTCAAAATAGCCGCTACACCCATTACAGCTACAGCTAAAAAATAGGCGTAGGAAGGTCCCTATCTAAGTTAAACAATTTTGGTGAGGATTGATGGAAAGAATAGATCCCAACCTTTCAGTAAATCCGAAACATGTCCGTTTCGGGATATTACAGGGCTTGCAAGAGCACTTAGAATCCGAAAATCAACATGCGCTTTTGCCGCTACAAGTTTACCTCTTCGCGTTTAAATGAGCGTAGATTGGCCCGAATCCAAGCTGAACAATTTCGGTTATGATTGATGGAAAGAATCGATTCCCACCGTTCAGAAACTCCTAAGCACGTCCATTTCGGGCTATTAGAGGGCTTGCAAGAGCACTTTGAATTTGAAAATTGACGTACGCTTTCGTCGCTATGCCATTATCTCTTCACCTTTAAATGGGCGTACGACAGTCCCTACCTAAGTTAAGCAACTTCGGTTAGGATATTCGAAAATCCACGTACGCTTTCGCCGCTATGCCATAACCTCTTCAACTTTAAATGGGCGTACGACAGTACCCACCTAAGTTAAACAACTTTGGATAGGATTGATGGAAAGAATAGATCCCCACCTTTCAGACAATTCTAAACATGTCCATTTCTGCCTATTAGAGGGCTTGCTAGACCACTTTGATTTTGAAAATCGCCAAACGCTTTCGCTGCTACCTCTTCACGTTTAAATGGGCGTAGGACAGTCTCTATCTTGGTTAAACAATTTTGGTTATAATTGATGGAAAGAATACATCCCCACCTTTCAGAAAATCCTAAGCATGTCCATTTCGGGCTATTAGAGGTCTTTTGTGTGGTAAATCACCCTCTCCCCGTGTTATCTTGATTAAAGGCTGGGATGATGATTGGTTTGGTTGGTTCACATGGTTTTGAGTTTTGGCTCAAAATTGGATCTTCGTGTGAGGGCGATTCAGGTATTGTTGGGAGCGAAGATGCAGAAGGCTGGGTCTGCAGATAAGGCTTGTACTTCGTCACATCGTAATCTGGTCGAAAAGATTGTCAGGAAAATCGTCTTATGGGTGAGGCTGTTCATGGGGCAGTTTTGCATTGGCTCATAAGGATCTTTCATGAGTGATTGTAGCAGGACAATAAAGAAGTCCCACTCTGGAAAGACACGGCGGGTTGCTGGACGTCTCATTTCAAAGGATTTTATTAGGGAAGAGATGCAGTAGTCATCAAGGAGGTTGCTGCTGCCTGCTGCTTTGAAGCCGGAGTTTAATGCTGAACAGTAAACAAGAATTGTTGATGCCTTTAGTCCTTCCTTGAATATAGTGTGTGCGGCGTATCTCGAGTCCTGGAAGCATTTTATGAGTGGCTACGTCTTCCTGGATCGACGGCCGCTATTGTTTTTGTAACCATTTTGGATATCAACAAGGCACTCTGCTACTGAAAACGTACAATCGATTATCTGTGTTCGTTCTGCAGCGAACTCAAGATAGGCTGCACACACTCTAAGTCGTTGAGAAATTTCAGACGTTCTGATAGAAGGGGATTGACAGGATTGACTTTCCCCATTTCACCAATGAAACCATTTTGACCAGTGGCTATCGTAAATTCTGTGGGTTGAATCTCTTGTTGCTTTGCTGGTAATGCAAGTTACTTACTTTTCGTAAATTCCAGCCTTTTTGATGAGTATGATGATAGTAGCCACTTGTGAAGGTTTAGAGAGTTGGTGTTTGAGTGGAACTTGGTTCCCTTTTGTTTTGATAGCAGGTCCTGGATTGCTGGAACACGTTTTGGAATGTCAATCACGAGTTTTAGAAGATGAGGGAATCACGCTGCTGATGGCCAATTCGGTGCGATCGTACAAACAGGCCTTGTTCTGAGTTATCTTTTGGAGGACCTGAGGAAGCAGCTTGAACGGAGGGAAGAGGTAGGCGTAAAAGTTCCTCCAAGGGAAGGTCAGTGCGTCTACTGCTATGGGTTGGTCGTCTGGGACTTGGCTGACAAACTGACCAAGTCTGGCATTGTGCCTCGTGGCACATAAGTCGATCATTGGGGTCCTCCACATGTTGAACAGATATTCGTAGATGGATTTCTAGAGTGTCCATTTCCCTGTAGAGACCTTGTTCCTCGCTCTTTGCTAATAGAGGCTACTGCTGTTGTGTTGTTTGCTTAAATTTGAACGATCTTTCCTTTGACCAGGTGTTGGAAATGTGTAGAGCAATGAGGACAGCCTCTAGTTCCAGGACATTTATGGGGTCTAGGCCTTGATTCGTCCATGTACCTGCTGTCTCGTGGTGAGCTATGTGTGTTCCCCAGCTCTCCATGGAGGCGTTGGTTAACGGAAGGTTTGGAAGAGGTCGATGAAGCGGAACGGATTGCGAAAGAGTCTCTCTTTTGGAAAATGCTTGTTTGTTGGAAGCAACAGGTTTGGCTGATCTGGTTGATTTCCCTACGCGTCGATGCGGTAGTGGTGGAGAGGACTAGTCATCCGCCTCCCGTAGGGGACAAGATTCGCCATGGGAGTCCATCTTGCTGATTACGGAGTTTAGTTCCTTGAGGGTATGATGAGGTTGTTGACAAAAGGATTGAGTTTGCTGTATGATGTCTGGAGAGGACATCACTGTTTCAGATTTTAGGCTGAAGGAGACTCCTAGAAAAACGACATTTTGGGCTGGAATGAGTCTTGATTGCTTGAGGCTTGCGTCGAAGCCCAGTTGATGAGAAGGGCGATTGTGAAATTTCGGTTGACATAGCCGTCCACTGGATTTGTGTTGTTTAGTAGCCAGTCGTCCAGGTAGGCGCTTGCTGCTATCTGATTTTGGTGGAGCTGTGCCAAGACCTGTTACAGTATGAGGGTATAGATCTTGGGTGAAGCATTCAGGCCGAATGGAAGGCATGGAATTCATAAACCTTGTTATTGTACACAAAGCGGAATGGGTGTTGGAAAGAACGTAGTGGAACGTGAAGGTGCGTGACCCTTGCTGCGTTAGGTGCATGTCCCCTGCTGCATTAGGTGCGTGTCCCTGCTTAGTTGCGTGAAGCCCTCTCCAGACAGAACACAATTTCGTACAAAATGCTAAGTTACTACTTGCCTAAAAGGTCAAAATGGATGATGTTGCATTGAAGGACTGATGTTGACGTGTTTGGTAAACCATCCTGCGTCGCCGTGCAGCTGCGAGCAGCCAGTCTGGTTAGAACTTTAGGCGCGTGTCCCTTGCTGCGTTAGGCGCGTCCCTTGCTACGTTAGGCGCGTGTCCCTTGCTGCGTTAGGCGCGTGTCCCTTGCTGC
>JAHWFP010027410.1:185-15592 GCA_023313725.1 Lithobius niger
GCCTGAGAAAAGATCTTTCACCGACAAGAAGATCTTTCGCCGGAAGGAAGTTTTTTGCCTGAGAGAAGATCTTTCGCCTGTCTGAAGATCTCTCGGCAGTAAGAAGATCCTTTGCCTGAGAGAAGATTTTTCGCCTGTGAGAAGATATTTCTCACAAAAGAAGATCTTTTACCCGAAGAAAATCTTTCTCCTGAGAAGATCTTTCACTCGCAAGAAGATCTTTCACCTGGAAGAAGATCTTCGCCTGTAAGAAGATCTTTCACCTGTGAGAAGATCTTTTGCCTGGAAGAAGATCTTTCCCCCAATGGAAATCTTTAGCCAGAGAAGATCTTTCGCCTGGACCAAGATCTTAACCAAAACATTATTCTTTCACCAGACAGGAGCATGTCCTTCGGTCCATGGTCCCGTCGTTCACCCGTGAGTCATTTGAGAACTGCGGCTGTCTCACCATCACGTCATCTAACTCACCACCCCTCACCTACAGCACCTGTGCAGCTCAACCTTAAATCGCTGCAGGTATTGACCCTACAGCCATCTTGACATGGCTTTCCACCAACCAACTCGCAGCATCCTCGTCGGAAGCTTAACTCTTCACCGATGATAATCATTCGAAAGAAGATCTTTCGCCGATGAAAAACCTTCTTCGAAAGAAAAATTCATCAGGAATTTCCTTGTCAACACTTCAAGCACAAAAAGACTCACCTCACCATTCAACAAGTACAGATAGGCCGACTTCCAGTCCGATCTCGGCTTACTAACATGATGCCTCAGCGCGGCCAATCACGATTTCATCGCTTCACCCATCTTCGTCTGCAGCTTCCCGAATAGCTCCTTCAACTCCTACTGTAGCTCCAGCCGGCTGACGCTGCCTCTTGAGTTCTCGTCATGAAACACAGGCAATGATTGGTTGACAACTCGAAAAACATCACTGCAGTTCATACTGTGAAAAGATCGATCCGTTATAAAAACACTACGAAATTCGCTAAAAATCACAACACGGACTCACTCTTAGTCCAAATTTTTGATACCACCCAGATATCTTTGTCAGGTCTCGAGGATTTTGCTGCTTTCGACTTCAACTACATCATTGTTTACTACGTTGGTTACTTCGTCGTCTGATTTGCACACTTTTGCATTCGAATTCGATCGCGACTGCAGATTCCCGTATTTATTGGGCTGCATGTGATGTTCACTAGTGAGACCCCACTGATGGTTCAACTGCTCTTCCTACCAAGTGTGCAACGCTTGGGAAAGCTGGGCCTTGGATGTTCATCAAAAGTACCCCGTTCTTTTAATGTTGTTGAATGGCAAGTGATTCAAGGCAACGGAGGTGGGAATCTCGTGCTGAATTTGACTTGAGAAGCGAACTCCAGTCTTTCCAGCCTTTCCAGTCCACCTCATGCTTCAAAGATTTGCAGTGGACTGCGATACCATTGTCATCCTGTTTATTCCTCACGTGTGCCATGTGTTGTGCCACTCTGATTTGTACATTTTTTCTGGTCTCTCCTATATAAACAGCATCGCATTCTCTGCACGGAATCTTATGCACTGCTTCTTTCGTATTCTGAACGGCCCCCATTTTCTCTTCGTCCTGTGACTTCAGTGTCTCACGCTTTCCTCCCATTTTGTCCACTTCCTTCTTTCTCGTAATTCTTTTCTCGAGTTCTTCTACATTCTTAAAATAAGTTCTAAACCCCTGTTCTTTTAAAATCTTCTGCACTTTGTTCACAACTCCTTCAATGTATGTTAAAGCTACTCTCGGGCCCTTTCTATCTACTTCTTCGTCTCTTCTGCCTTCTTTCATTCGTCCCCAATCTACGACTGCACACGCCTTCTTCCTTAACCGGTTTTGGAGTCCTTCAGGATAGCCAAGTTTTAAAAACTTTTCTTTCACTCTTTCCAAGTGTGGGCTCGTTAATTCTCTCGTGCTCGCATTCCTCATCATTCGGACAAACTCATCTTTCCCTAGAGTTGCACACCTGGTAGGACGAGAACTCGACGAGCAGTTGAACCATCAGTAGGGTCTCACGAGTGAACAGCACATGCAGCCCAATAAATACGAGAGGCTGCGGTCGCGGTCGAATTCGAATGCAGAAGTGTGCAAAGCAGACGACAAAGTAAACAGCCTAGTAAACAATGATGTAGTTGAAGTAGAAAGCAGCAAAATCCTCGAGACCTGACAAAGATATCTGGGTGGTATGGAAAATTTGGACTAAGAGTTAGTCCGTGTTGTGAATTTTAGCGAATTTCACAAACTCATCATTGTTCCACGTTCTCAGCCGAAAATATGCCTCAAAGCCTTCGACCAAATGAAACTCCTTCAAATCTTCACCAGAAAACGGCAAGATCTGCTTCTGGTTCCATCCGAAGCTTTCACCATAAGATGTCTTTCATCATGGCTCCATCCACCGACTCGAATTCACTGCCATAACCATGAATTCACCTTCACAACAACAGAACAACATATTCTCTCCTTTCATCAACAAGACACTCGTCGCTAACACCATCACCTGTCGCCAACGTCAATCATTTTGACCTGGTTGACAATTCCTCCAATCTCTCGCTCCTCTCTCCTGATCACCCATAACTCTTCACGACTAATCAGCTGACTTCTCAACCTCACAAACGTAACAATTCTTAGGCGAATCCATCTAGGACCTACCCTCCCTGCAAGACAAACTGTCCTCACACTCCTTGAAGCCGACATTAAAAAAAAAAAGAAGGGAAAAGGGGATGAACATGTTCCACAACCCAAGAATTCTGGACACTGTCTACTTCCCCGACATGCCAAAGCCATGAGCCACACCCTGACGAAGTCATTCCATTCTCACCATCCACTTCTTCCGGAACACATCAAGACAAGAAACAGACCACACCATCTGAGTCCCTTGTCACCACTGCATATGTCTCAAAATCGTTTTGAATTCAACCGAAAATTCTCAACGTCTGGAACCACTCTAAACTTCTCCCTAATAAGCTAAAACTCAAAATTCTCCACCCTCCCCAACCCACCATCCAAGAGATACCTAATAATTAGTAATAATAAAGCAACATCTCCAATACGATTAGATAATACAGTAATTATACCAGCGTTATAAGACCGGACATTCTGTAATAAATAACAAGACAATAAGATACTAAGCTCAGCCCATCTCATCCTAAAAGAATTATAATTAAATTTGGGCTAAAAATAAGAAGTATTATAGAAATCACAAACAATAATACAAGCCACGCAAACCGTCCCAACTCCCGATCAGAAGCGTCTGGACTCCAATCCAGGACACTCAGACCTCCGAAACCTCGAAACCAATCATCATCTCAGCACTTCATTGGCGTCAAACCTGAAATGAATGCTATGTCTAGTTCGAACCTAACGCCTAACCCTCTACTGAACAGACTGAAGAATGTCGAAGAGGCCAAAATCCACCTTTCTCTACCATTCTGCAAAGCAACCAACGTGACCTAGACCAAAACAATCACAAGTTGGATCAACATGGTTTTCAACAAACTCGGGGCACTTAAGACTTCAAATGCACCCCACAGCCATGTCTCCATCACTGGAAGCCTCCAAGTTACATCATGAAGAAGCCAGACTGTCCTTTCAAATCACATTTTCAAAGACATGTCAAAGCAAGTTAATGGGCTACACAGTCTGTAGGACTCGGTTGTGATTAGCCAGATGTGTAGTCCAACCCCCTTAAGCACTAAATAACAGAAACGAAGACCTCCAGTAGGCAGAAGTAAGACCCTCACCTTTCCACCACCTTTCCTAACCACCACCTCCGACGAACGATTTTCCACTCCTGTTTCTGTTCATTTTCAACAAAGTACGAAGTTTTGTGAAACTTTTTAGGGGAGCCTGCTCGCAACCCCCCGGGGTAACCCGTCATGTGGTGCCCGCCACCATACATTGACGAGGTCAACTGTAAATGCAATTAAATTTACAGGTAGTAAATATTTTCGTAAACGGCAAGTAGAAAGCCCAATTTTACCTTGGGGAGGTCAAAATTGGTTTCTGTTGCCTAATCGAAAATATATACCACCTGCAAAGCCATTCAACCTCCCCTCGTGAGTCAACACCGTGACATACCAAGAGGAAAAAAGATGACGGCTGCGCCCGAGCAGAACGCCTTTATAGGAGGGCTGCGCATGACGCATGTACGGTTGGATTGCAAAAAGCTGGCTGATCTAGAGAGCGAAAAACCTCAAGACAGATAAGGAGCATCCAGGAACTGAATGCAATTAAATTTACAAGTAGTATATATTTTTGGTTAGGCAATCGAAACCAATTTTGACCTCCCCCCCAGGTAAAATTGGGCTTTTTTTTTTAGTGCAAAATTGGGAATTAAGTTTTATTTTTTCCTGGATTCTTTTTTTGTTCTTTGGTAGATTTCCTTTTTTAAGTTCCTATTTGACTCCAGCCAAAAATGAGAGCACTTTCGGGCCAGAGCCAGCTAGTTATTCTTATTCATAGCACGAAAAATGTTTGTATCTGTCATCATTGAAATGGGAACAATGGGCTGAAATGGTTGGTTGTCGAGTGATAATAAAACAGCTTGGAAAAAAAATTGTTAATATTGGCTATAAATATAGTCACGTGGCAAAAGTAGTAATGTTCTCGATTTTTCATTAGGTATTATTGGAAACGGGTAAAAACTAAGAAATTTATTCAGCACTAAGCACACAAAAAGAATACATTTGCAAAGGTCTCTTGGGCTGTTACGGTAGTTTTTTCTTGTTTTTTTAATTCGTGATTCTGTCAAAAAGCATCCAAAGTATGCAAGTTTTGCCACATTAAGTTTTTTTTTTGGGGGCTTCAGTGGGAACTCGTACACCATCTTGCTAAAAACATAAAAAAATCAAGAATAGAAGAGATCAAGGAAACTAAATTCTGCAACTGCGTGTTCGACAAATACGCCATGCTCACATGACAAATACGCCATGCTCACTCGATTTTTGCTTTCATTTTCAGGTGGAACAAGTTGCTTGCGGATTTGAAAAGAGAAAAGAATACACAGCTGCATTTTTACGTCGTTTTGGCAGGTCTGTAAGTTTATCTTAGCTGAGGTACAGTGTGTTCGAAAATTACTTTCTTACTTAATATTTCTGCAAATAATCAACAAAAAAAATATCTAAATTATCTGCAGAGTTTTTTTTAGTTAATTTGGCAATGTGGAGCACAGCTCTAAATTCCCAACTAGGACCCCATAGCAATAAATAATGCAGTTTACGTTGAGGGGGGGGGGGGGGGGGGGGGTTCCCTTCAACCCAGAGGGGGGCATCCTTACATAAAGTATGTTAAACTGTTAGAGTTGGGAAGCTTACTCTTTTCTAAGTGTTTCTCCTTCCCGGCAGGAAAAAATACACTACGTGTAAATTTCTACATTCAGTTCCTGATGCTTTGTTACCCTAGAGGGATCAAAACTCTTTATATACACGCAGCTCAGCTACGTATCTGCGCATGCGCCAGCACTTGTAGACCCTCCATAAATGGTGTACGGCGTCAGCCAGCCATCTCTTTTCCTCCAGCCTCCTGCCATGACACATCGCCACTGTTACCCTCCTCATCCTTTGTCTTTCGCCTTTGTCTTTTGCCTCACCCTGAAGAAGCCCTCGTCTAGAAGACAGCCTCCGTTCGAAGATATGACAATCTTTAGCTTTCGCTTTTGTCTTTTGATTTTCATCCAGCCTCCGTCTGAAGACAAGACAATCTCTTGCCTGCTGAACGCGACCGGTGACGCTCCGCCGACTTTAACCACACCAACAGCCGCCACCATCTGCCAGACATCGTCGCAAGTTTTTCCGGGACACCATCCACTCCACTAACCGGATCTGGCCGCCATCTACACTCACGCCATCTCCCCTCGGCAGCCAATCAGGATTTCCCGGCAAACCAACGTTTGCAACTGCCTAACCCTTGCTGGATGTCGTCACCTTTTTGGCTGACTCCGACCATCCATCAACCCGCTGCTCCACACGCTTCCCGACTCAACTCTGAAACTGCCGGGATGCCCACCAGTTTCCCGACCACGGCAGACCTCCGTCGGCTGTTCTTATCGTCTCGCATCCGCTCCGTTAAGCCTGCTGTCTCTCGCTACGTGCCGTTAGGCTTGCTGCCCTTCACTCCCGCCCGTCGGACCAACCATCGCTACGAGCCCACGCATTGACTCCACACCGTCTGCGGCCCTTCTCCAACATTCACTCACTGTCACTCTATCCCAGCCTTGCTGTCGCCTGCCTCCGTGCGATTGCCACCCATTGTTGCTGCCTTTCCGGCCTTTTTTTTTATCACCAACCATCTGCGACTGCAATTCCTACTTCGATCATCAAGCTGCTGCTCACGTCTTCTCTTGAAGCATGCTGTCCCTCATCCCACACAAACATTTCATGAGGTACCTGCATGTCTCTCACCTAACGTCGTTAGTCGTTACAGCTAATTCGGACCAGCCCTATTCAACTGTTGTCCCTCACCACTGTTTGTTCATTGACAGAATGGCTGCAACTCCCAGGCATTTGGCTATGCCAAGTAAAAAAAAATTAATAATAATCAACAGAAATTACAACACAACAACTTAATTTGTGCCTCTTACATCTTAAGCTTTAGACTTTTTCCTCTTATGAAGCGCTTTAACCAGCCCACTATACTGCAGTTCTTTTATGCGCCACTACCGACTTCTGGCGCTCGTTCCGAACCTTTGACTTTTTGCTCCGAACGTAATGGCTGTCAATAAAACAGCACAACGTCTTGAACTCTACAGTTCCTGCAGTCTTAGCGAGTGAATCACATTGTCACCACTGTATGTCTATGCTGCCTCATCAGGGGGGCATAATAAATACGGATGCAAACCTATTTACGTTGCCTTTTGGACTTATATGTCAGACTGCCTCAGCGAGGAATCGAACCCGGGACCTTTGAAATCAAAGGCCAAGGTTCTACCGCTGAGCCATACTCACACGGCCAAAAGGAAACGTCCATAGGCAGCATTTAACATGCACACATATATATGAAACATACATCCTTTTGGCCGTGTCTGTATGGCTCAGCGGTAGGACCTTGGCCTTTGATTTCAAAGGCCTTGGGTTCCCCTCTGATGCAGTCTGACATATAAGTCCACAAGGCAACGTAAATAGGTTTGCATCCATATTTATTAAACCAATCTCGAGCCCATTGGCTTTCCGTCCCGTATCATCAGGGTGGCCTCCCTCCTGGAAAACCGAGCAGATTCAAGGTATTCATCCTAACGGCATAAACCCCTTGGCCTAAGTAACACGAGTCGTTCGAGTTGTCTGCGTTTCAGGTTTCGTTCTGTCTATGCCATTGCCACTTCACCTGTTCCTGTCAGGGAAGCGCGTTTTTCTTGATCAAGCTAACGAACCCAGTAGCAGAACTTTCTGCCACTGTCTGCGACACAAATTATCGGGAAAAAATTGTCTGCAGCTAATCTGTTTATCATACAGTTTCCACATGTTTGTTAGTTTTTACTGAATAAGTTTTCAGAGCTTTATCCTCTTCATCTGGCTACTTCACCAATGGAATGGTGTCGATTAAAATGGTGTATTGGAATGTCAAAATCGGTCAAAAATTGACAAAACGGCAGAAATCTGGCCAAAATTTATCCACGGCAGTCTTCAATTTTCCAATCACGCATCGCGCAGATTCTGCTTTGGACTAACGAATGTGATGTTGTTACAAAATTATTAAAAAAAAAAAAGACACTCATCAGGGAAATTAGTCTTATTTGGTTTGGAAAACTTGGAAAATTCAGGGATTTTGATCTTAGGTTTTAAACACCTTCTTGCTTATGCTTTATCCTTTGCTGCCTGCTTGCTGCTACCCATCAACTTCTTCCTTTGAAGCTTGGCTAATCCTAACTCATCGTCACAGACCTTCAATTGCCACATCAGCTGTCCCTTGCCAAAGGGTATGAATCACATATGGCTGCAACATGCAGACAAATGTTTAGTCAATAACACTCAAACATTGTGAAACCCGCAACTACTGCAACAACTCTGCTATTCTCTTAACTAATATGGTTCTTTGGGAAAGCAACTCGGCTAGCTCATCATGCTTACATTGGAAGTACTTCACCCTCTTCACACAGTCATTTCTCTCCAATCAGTCATGTGACAGCATACATTCCACTGGATTTTGAATGGTATGGTCGTGACAATTCTTGGTAAATAGACCTAGCATAAGTTCATGTCTTCTAACTCTTTCTAGCTGCCTGATCTGCGTATGCATCATGCCACTTACGCTGGCTTCACAGCTCATCCGGACCAAAACCCTTTCTGCTAGCACTCCCTCACCTTCAAGCTTTGCAACCTCATGCCATCTTCCTTCGCTGCCAGCTGTCCCTCAACAATTCCCTGGCAGCTCTGCTAAACTTGACTTCGTTCTTCTCTACCCACTGTCCTTCAGCCTGAATCATGACAGCTCTTGAGACCTGCATCCCTCGACCAAGCCGAGCCAGACTCGCCACATCCCTTGGCCTCGACAACGACTTCCCGCTGCCCATCGTCTTGCTTCATTGCAACCTGTACTGCGGCTCGAAGCCTCACCATTGCTCCTTCGGTTCCTTAGCCTTCATTCTCGCCCTTGGCCTTCGATTGTGTGTAGCCTTCGCTTGGACACCCTTAATCCTGCAGACGACCTTTCACTTAGATGTCTTCGTATGGAAAACCCTCCAACGGCCCTAAACACTTCGTCTTGCACCACTCACTTTGGGACCCTCTCACGACACATCTATGGCTCGTCAAATTTATTCCAACGAGCATCTCCACCTTCATCCGGGAGCACAAGAGACTACCCCAAGAAAACTATCAAATCTGCCACAAGAAAACTTCTTCGCTTTTGCTTCAAGATCAAATTAATGCTAAATCCCCCCCCCCTTCTTTCGTAACAGACTGGATTAGGTTGGAAGGGGTGCTTCATTAGGATCGGGGTGCTTTCTTGCAATCGCAACTTACACACCCGGACCCCCAGCATCCAGACTTCCGGTTGGCAAATCCTCTCCTCAATCTGGAACGAAAACAATTTTGAAGTTAAAATGATCAAACGAAGTTCAAACCTATTCCAAATTTTCTCCCGTAATCTTGCTGCATCCATCTTCACCTTTCATTGAATCTCAGCTTCTGACAACGGAAATCTCTCATAAGTGATGTGACCCCACCAACATTCAACTCAAAATAACGCCATCGGCTTTCAACATAAAAGACACCCGTCCAACAACGTTTTACTGTATGTTAAATACAACATCTGCATCCAATCCTCCCTTTCGCAAGCTAACTCCTTTGGACGTATAGCTCACAAAGTCTGCCCTCGTGATCTTTCGACCACCTATTCGGTTCCTCTTCTCAACACTAACAACTCCGCCTCAATGCTGCTATCCTATGTGACACGCCCCTTGACGGTTACCAGCGCCACGTTCCTTCCATGACTACAACACAACACTGTGTCACCTTCATCAACATGACTCCAACCTCCAACACTGAATCGGGACAAATAACTTGCCCACAGCCAGTAAAAAAAAAACACAACTCAAACCTATTCAAAACTTGCTCCCATCATCTCAAGAGAAATTACTCTGACTCTGTCTGCAAGGACCCGCTACACCCAACATGGGAACCTGCCTTCTCACGACATAGAACTTTCATGAAATTCGACTAAAGCTGACCATTAGTCCACAGCTAAACGAACTCGGACAAAGTCCACCAACAGTTCAATACTGAAGACTTCTGTGCAACAAGGTAAGCAACTCCCCTCCCCCCCCCAAAAAAAATAAAAAAAATTCCCTCCCTTCCCCTTCAGCTATCAAAATTCGCCCCGAACATCCAAACCGACTCGCCTCGGCAATGGACCGTTCCTTCCCATTGCAGATAGCTTTTGTGCATAAAATCTGCGACACTAGTTGTAGATAGCCTCAGCGCACTGAAATCTGCAGAAAAACTGTCTCATTGGGAACCCAGCTCCCTTGGGAACCCTTCATGTAGCGCCCGCCACCAGTGATTGAAGAGGTTACTGTAAACACAGTAAGTTACATGTATGTATTTTTTCCTGCAGGCAAGTAGAAAGCCCGATTTTACGTGGGGAGAAGGTCCTAAGTGAAAAAATACACTACCTGTAAATATGTACCTAACCTCCCCTCTTGAGTCACCATCACGACAAATCGAGAGGAAAAATAGATGGCTGGCTGACGCCACAACACCATTTATGGAGGGTCTGCGCATGCTGGTGTATGCACAGATGGGTAGCGAGCTGGGCATATCTAAAGAGTTTTGATTCCTCCTGGGTAACAGAGCATCAGGAACTGAATGCAGAAATTTACAGGCAGTGTATTTTTTCACTTAGGCAATAGAAACCAATTTTGATCTTCCCCCTGGTAAAATATGGGCTTTTTATAACGTCCAGGGCAGCACTGAAACCATTTTTTGCCTAACCGATATCGATATTGGTGGAGTCCTGGGAATCACATATATTGAATAAATTTTCTTTGTTAGTACAACGGAATCCTTATTTTCCGAATACCTATTAACCGAAATCTTGATTTACCTAACAATTGACAAGGGCGAAACGAATACGAATACAGTTTCAGCAAGCAAAGAGTAGAAACGTCTGCTAGTTTAGGGCTCCATTCAACTGTGACACCCAGGCCTAGGACAATTTTTACCAATTGATCATTTAATATCAATTGGCTCTCACCCACAACCTAACAACTCATTAAAAAAAAAAACTAAATTTTTTTATTATCATTTTTTTATATGGTAGGCCTATACATATTTTTTTTATATGGCTGCTACTGTACTACACTTAGTACTATTATGGTAGCTTACATTTCTGTAATAAAAAATAAACTGAGCAATCCAGTTGTAATTAGCCTTTGCGTAAATTCTAATAAACTATTTTTATTGTAATTTCGAGGAAACATTACTTCAAAGGAAGTCCAACAATTTGCGTTGTGGAAATTTTCAGCAAACATTATTCCTTCCTATTTGGTGAGGAGTTATAGTCTATCTTCGTCAGCCTTCATCAAGCTGACAAAGACAGACGGCGTAATTCCACACCATTAGGCCATGAAAAAAAGAAAAGTTGGTTCTCAGGCCCTCCCGCACTGATTTTCTGATGGTAAATAAAAAGAAACGACGCGGCAAAAATAGCAGTTACAGATCAAAAATGGTACTTAGTGAGAAATGACATTATAAAATTACCATTCTTGTCGTTAAATAGTATTATGGACACATGGTTAGCAGAATTACGAGGCAGTGGTCTTTAGTTTACACAAAATAAAAAATAATTCCCCAAAATGTACGGAAAAATAGGGCCGACAAAAAAGAAAAATGAAAAAAAAAATTCCGCCCGCCCGCACGGATTTCATGAGAAAAATGCCCGAGAACCAACTTTCTTTTTTTAGGTGGCCTTAGAGTTTGTATTTTTTTTTTAACTAGTGCATTATTAGCATAATTAGCGGGCGATTTCATATTCTGACAATTTGGAATGTTGAGCAAATTTGCTTATGTCTTCGATTTGCCCAGCCATCTTCCCTCGTTGTAAAGTAAATTATCATCCTTTTCTTTTCAAGGTCACTATTAGAATTTGACGCAGAAGCTTTTTCAAAAATGTCGTTTTTGTTCGAGTGGAACGAGTTTTATTTCATACTACACGGTAAGTTTGTTTAAAAAATTTTCCGCATCATTTGATATTATTGTGTTCATATGTTCATTATTTATTTCTGTCGCAAGCAAGTTGGTGTACTGATCGAAACCTGTAATGAATGTAAAACGTCAGTGCTGAGAAAGAAAGAAACAAACAAAATGGTTAACTTTATACTATTTTAAATGTTAAATGATGTGAAGAAATTTGCTGACATTTAGTAGCCACTTTCCGCATTTCCCACAAAACGCAATCTGATTAACTGTTTAACCCCTACTGGTATTATCTGAACAACATCCAGATTATTTTATTTATTTATTTATTTATTTATTTATTTATTTACGTACAAAAGGTAAAAACTGACAACAGAAACGAGTACAAGGGATGGGGAGGAACATGTGAGGAACAACCATAGCCCCAGTGACCAGGAAATTACGGCAGCAGATTGCCCTCAGTAGCTTGCAGGGCAACCATCCCCTGGACATGATCATGGGCACGCTGCCGCAGAGATCTCAGATCTGTTGGTGACCTCACCTCACACCATCAACCAAGTGCAAGCAGACCTTTAGCAACCGTGCCTCCAAGTCCGCTGCCCCAACCTTTGGGTCCACCCTTGCATGCCTTCACCAGCCTGTTGCTAGCTGTCCGCCCGCCCACCCGTCATACTGCTCATGTCCGGAACTGTCGAGCTTTTATCAGGCTTGTGCAGCGGACCAGTAATCATCTTTATCCTAGGGACAATCGCTGTGTGTGGTTGCCCTAGGTGCTCCCGCTTTTGCTTCAATCCTACTCCGATCCACAGCTATCTCCGCACTCCACCGATACGCATGCCTCCTCCTAGCTTCAATCCGCCATGGCTGACTCGCCGTCTTCATCAGCCTCTTTGTCTCTTGATCCTTCCAGACGGGTTTCACCTTTGGTGCCCCCTGGTTCTTGTGCCTCAGTGGGATCCGAGTCCTTCGCCGTGCCGCCTCCTTCTCAGGCCATTGCCACTGCCACCACGCTGGAATTGCAGTCCGGTCCACCGACTTCACTCCTCCGCATCATCTGTCGCAACGGGCCTCGACGTTAGGGCCGGATCCCTGCCTCCCAAGCCGTGCCAGTTCGTGCTCCGTGGGCGCCGCCTTCAGTTGCCTTCCCCAACCTCCTGTCCGATTTTCCCGAGCAGGGACGAAGGGGGGCTTTCAAACCAAGGGATCCATCCGCTGTGCCTAATCTGTCAGTTTTACCTTCTCCTGTGACCTCTATTCCACTGGGAACTGCAGCTCGTCTTTCACCACATTTCTCGCCACGACGCGGACTGCACCTGCCAGTCCCCTTTCCGACCTTTTCTCGCCATTTCTGTGACCCCTGCT
Source organism: Lithobius niger (assembly GCA_023313725.1). Taxonomy (NCBI): domain Eukaryota; kingdom Metazoa; phylum Arthropoda; class Chilopoda; order Lithobiomorpha; family Lithobiidae; genus Lithobius; species Lithobius niger. Next base: position 13,188 of record JAHWFP010027410.1, read on the forward strand.
TTGCTTCAGCTTCCCAGCCATCTGGACCGATCGCAGTCCTACAATCCGCCTCGCCACCTAAGGACGATCTATGTCTCCTATACCATGAAGAGGACGTTCACAACTTCGACGTGGTGTACACCCAACTTTCACTGCTCTGCTCTCCGGACTTTCTAGCATTTTCGCCGCCGTCTCCGCTGATTGTGTCTTACGCCCTAGCCTTGTCGATCCCTGGGATCACACCGCTCACGCCTAAAAACTCAACAGCTGTTTCATCGGTCATCACGCACTTGGGATCGACCCCATTGCCATTGCAAGCCTCCTGCACCGCAGTCCTCACGCCGCCTCGTTCCTACTCTGCCGGAACTTCTCAGGCTCTGTAGCACTCTTGCTGTTTATTTTGTTTTCTGTACTGTTTGAAAAAAAAACGTAACAAAGAAGAGAAAAAAGAAGAAGAAAGCAGAAACAATAGAAGTCCTGTTGTAGTACACGCCTCCGGTCTTCCCGTCGGCGGAATCCCTCCGTCCTGAACCCACCAACGAAGCAACCGGTCAATTCAAGGATCATGGCCTAGTTTGATGTCTACCACTCCAGTTCGCCTCAGTTCACTACACAACAATTTAGCAGTCTCCACTCCTCCGGGTTCATCTTCTCAAAGAATCGCCGCTCCACCATCGGCAGGTTGGCCTGGGACCGTAGCTTGTCCATCGCTACATTTGAATGACGATTCAAACACTCGAATAGCTTTTGCCACTTCAGCAAATTTCACGGGCCTCTCATTGTACTTCCTCTGGCAGTACGATGATGCCCCATGCTTTATTCCCGTTTTCCACAGCATCCAACCGCACTCCGCTGTACCTTCCAGAGAACTACCCTGTTCTCCTTGCAGAAAGAAAGAGTGAGGACTGGCGCTGGACTTTCGGGTGCTTCCACAATAACTTTGCAACATATCACGATCCCCAAAACCTCTCTCATATGGATCGACGAGGGACCAGTTCCAGTGTTTTCCACGCCTCTCTGGGGAACCCCGAAATATGTTCTCACTTCAATACACTTAAGTTGAGCCACTACTTTTTCTCGTTTCACTGTTTTCATAATTCTCACCCTACTAAAACACTGTGAATGTTCCGTCAGGAGTTTGTGCTTCATTACACTCCGCATTTCGTTGCTGTTTAGCCACACTCCGTTCTGGAAAAGAAAAACGAACTCACGGAAAAACGGACTCTCTTGGCATCCTCCTGCAAACGTTTTCTCGGCCAAGTAACTTCAAACTCTCAAGTGACAACATCCGCTCTTCCTGAGCTTCCGTCCTCAGTTTTCCGTCCATCTCACTACTCCTACTCCGCCGGAGTTCCCGTTGACAAGGTAAGACAATCTTCCTTTACATGCATGTTCACATACCTTGTACCCCTTAGGTGTAGGACACTTCACTTGCATCCTCCGACTGTTCGACGTACAAAAAGAAAAGTAACCAAAGAAGGCATAGGAATGATATGAAAGATAACGTTGATACATCATGCCACATTGGTAACTTGAAATTTGCTTCAGATTTGCTACCTTTACACACGAGGATTGCTTTCCCAACCTCCCAGCACCGGGCACAACATCTGCCGCCGTCTGGCGCTCTAACCCCGGTTAGGAATGGGATATTGGTTGGGGTAAAGGAGTTGTCTTCACTAGTTCCTTGGGGTGCTGACTTGTTAAGCGGGTGGCTTGAACCTAGCCCTCCTCCTAGGTGACAAAGTCTACTACAAATCAGGTAATGTAGATTTTCGTCGGCAATAAAAAGACTAAAATACCAGGGCCTGCCCTGGTTAACTTTAGTTTTTGTTGCCTATACGAAAATATACATTACCTACAGCCTGCCCAGCCTCCCCTCTATGAGCTAGGTTCAAAGGTTGGAGAAAGGTGGGTACTGGTCCGCTGCCTTATAAAGGCTCGCCAGTTCCGGACATGCACTGTATAACAACCTCAACAGGGAAGATAACTTTTTAGGGAAATTAATGCTCAAAAGGGGAAACCGCTATAAATCATGTAATGGACATTTTCGTATAGGCAACAAAAACTAAAATTAACCAGGTGCAGGCCCTGGTATTTTACCGGTAGTCTTTTTTGCTGCACGTTTGTTGCCGACGGGTGTTAGCAGCATGCTCAGATATCCCGAGTTGTGTGCCCCGTCTGGTTTTGCCAATGTGAAGCATGCACTCAGCACCATTTGGTATCACGTAGACTTCCTGCCTGGTGTCACTCTTAGTGCCAAAAAAAGAGGAACCAACCTGCTAGTGACAACACTCAATCAGTGAAATCAAAAGAAAGGAAGAAAGGGGGATGAAACAAGCTAGCAACAAGAAAGCGTAGCAGAGCGACCCACTCCTACAATACCCGCAGCAAGAATTCCCCACAAGCCGGAGGAAAAAACCAGCACT
>JAHWFP010027410.1:18592-57961 GCA_023313725.1 Lithobius niger
TTTTTGCTTTCATTTTCAGGTGGAACAAGTTGCTTGCGGATTTGAAAAGAGAAAAGAATACACAGCTGCATTTTTACGTCGTTTTGGCAGGTCTGTAAGTTTATCTTAGCTGAGGTACAGTGTGTTCGAAAATTACTTTCTTACTTAATATTTCTGCAAATAATTAACAAAAAAAATATCTAAATTATCTGCAGAGTTTTTATTAGTTAATTTGGCAATGTGGAGCACTGCTCTAAATTCCCAACTAGGACCCCATAGCAATAAATAATGCAGTTTACGTTGAGGGGGGGGGGGGGGAGTGGGGTTCTCTTCATACCATTTGGGGGCATCCTTGCATAAAGTATGTTAAACTGTTAGAGTTGGGAAGCTTACTCTTTTCTAAGTGTTTCTACTTGCCTGCAGGAAAAAATACATTACGTGTAAATTTCTACATTCAGTTCCTGATGCTTTGTTACCCTGGAGGGATCAAAACTCTTTAGATACGCGCAGCTCAGCTACCTATCTGCGCATGCGCCAGCACTTGTAGACCCTCCATAAATGGTGTACGGCGTCAACCAGCCATCTCTTTTCCTCCAGCCTCCGGCCATGACACATCGCCGCTGTTACCCTCCTCATCCTTCGTCTTTTGCCTTCATCTTTTGCCTCACCCTGAAGAAGCCCTCGTCTAGAAGACAGCCTCCGTTCGAAGATGTGACAATCTTTAGCTTTCGCTTTTGTCTTTTGATTTTCATCCAGCCTCCGTCTGAAGACAAGACAATCTCTTGCCTGCTGAACGCGACTAGCGACGCTTCGCCGACTTTAACCACACCAACAGCCGCCCACCATCTGCCAGACATCGTCGCAACTTTTTCCGGAACACCATCCACTCCACGAACCGGATCTGGCCGCCGTCTACACTCACGCCTTCTGCCCGCGCCATATCCTCTCGGCAGCCAATCAAGATTTCCCAGCACACCAACGTTTGCAACTGCCTACCCCTTGCTGGATGTCGTCACCTTTTTGACTGACTCCGACCATCCATCAACCCGCTGCTCCACACGCTTCCCGACTCAACTCTGAAACTGCCGGGATGCCCACCAGTTTCCCGACCACGGCAGACCTCCGTCGGCTGTTCTTATCGTCTCGCATCCGCTCCGTCAGGCCTGCTGATCTCTCGCTTCGTGCCGTCAGGCTTGCTGCCCTTCACTCCCGCTCGTCGGACCAACCATCGCTACAAACCCACGCATTGACTCCACACCGTCTGCGGCCCTTCTCCAACGTTCACTGTCACTCTATCCCAGCCTTGCTGTCGCCTGCCTTCGTGCGATTGCCACCCATTGTTGCTGTCTTTCCGGCCTTTTTTTTTATCACCGACCGTCTGTGACTGCAATTCCTGCTTCGACCATCTCACCTAACGTCGTTACAGCTAATTCGAACCAGCCCTTTTCAACTGTTGTCGCTCACCACTGTTTGTTCATTGACAAAATGACTGCAACTCTCAGGCATTTGGCTATGCCAAGTCAACAAAAAAATAATAATAATCAACAGAAATTACAACACAACAACTTAATTTGTGCCTCTTACATCTTAAGCTTTAGACTTTTTCCTCTTATGAAGCGCTTTAACCAGCCCACTATACTGCAGTTCTTTTATGCGCCGCTACCGACTTCTGGCGCTCGTTCCCAACCTCTGACTTTTTGCTCCCAACGTAATGGCTGTCAATAAAACAGCACGACGTATTGAACTCTACAGTTCCTGCAGTCTTAGCGAGTGAATCACATTGTCACCACTGTATGTCTATGCTACCTCATCAGGGTGGCCTCCCTCCTGGAAAACCGAGCAAATTCAAGGTATTCATCCTAACGGCATAAACACCTTGGCCTAAGTAACACGAGTCGTTCGAGTTATCTGCGTTTCAGGTTTCGTTCTGTCTACGCCATTGCCACTTCACCCGTCCCTGTCAGAGAAGCGCGTTTTTCTTGATCAAGCTAACGAACCCAGTAGCAGAACTTTCTGCCACTGTCTGCGACACAAATTATTGGGAAAAAATTGTCTGCAGCTAATCTGTTTATCATGCGTTACCCACATGTGTGTTAGTTTTTACTGAATAACTTTTCAGAGCTTTATCCTCTTCATCTGGCTACTTCACCAATGGAATGGTGTCGATTAACATGGTGTATTGGAATGTCAAAATCGGTCAAAAATTGACAAAACGGCAGAAATCTGGCCAAAATTTATCCACGGCGGTCTTCAATTTTCCAATCACGCGTCGCGCAGATTCTGCTTTGGACTAACGAATGTAATGTTGTTACAAAATTATTTAAAAAAAAAGACACTCATCAGGGAAATTAGTCTTATTTGGTTTGGAAAACTTGGAAAACTCAGGGATTTTCATCTTAGGGTTTAAACACCTTCTTGCTTATGCTTTATCCTTTGCTGCCTGCTTGCTGCTACCCATCAACTTCTTCCGTAGAAGCTTGGCTAATCCTAACTCATCGCCACAGACCTTCAATTGCCACGTCAGCTGTCCCTCGCCAAAGGTTATGAATCACGTATGGCTGCAACATGCAGGCAAATGATTAGTCAATAACACTCAAACATTGTGAAACCCGCAACTACTGCAACAACTCTGCCATTCTCTAACCCACTGTGGTTCTTTGGGAAAGCAACTCGGCTGGCTCATCATGCTTACATTGGAAGTACTTCACCCTCTTCACACAGTCATTTCTCTCCAATCAGTCATGTGACGGCATACATTTCACTGGATTTTGAATGGTATGGTCGTGACAATTCTTGGTAAATAGACCTAGCCTAAGTTCATGTCTTCTAACTCTTTCTAGCTGCCTGATCTGCGTATGCATCATGCCACTTACGCTGGCTTCACAGCTCATCCGGACCAAAACCCTTTCTGCTTGCACTCCCTCACCTTCAAGCTTTGCAACCTCATGCTATCTTCCTGCGCTGCCAGCTGTCCCTCAACAATTCCCTGGCAGCTCTGCTTAACTTCGTTCTTCTCTACCCACTGTCCTTCAGCCTGAATCATGACAGCTCTTGGGACCTGCATCCCTTGACCAAGCCGAGCCAGACTCGCCACATCCCTTGGCCTCAACAACGTCTTCCCGCTGCCCATTGTCTTGCTTCATTGCAACCTGTACTGCTGCTCGAAGTCTCACCATTGCTCCTTCGGTCCCTTGGCCTTCGATTGTGTGTGGCCTTCGCTTGGACACCCTTAATCCTGCAGACTACCTTTCACTTAGATGTCTTCGTATGGAAAACCCTCCAACGGCCCTAAACACTTCGTCTTGCACCACTCGCTTTGGGACCCTCTCACGACACATCTATTGCTCGTCAAATTTATTCCAACGAGCATCTCCACCTTCATCCGGGAGCACAAGCGACTACCCCAAGAAAACTATCAAATCTGCCGCAAGAAAACTTCTTCGCTTTTGCTTCAAGATCAAAATAATGCTAAATCCCCCCCCTCCCCCCTTCTTTCGTAACAGACTGGATTAGGTTAGAAGGGGTTCTTTCTTGCAATCGCAACTAACACACCCGGACCCCCAGCATCCATACTTCCGGTTGGCAAATCCTCTCATCAATCTGGAACGAAAACAATTTTGAAGTTAAAATGATCAAACGAAGTTCAAACCTATTCCAAATTTTCTCCCGTAATCTTGCTGCACCCATCTTCACCTTTCATTGAATCTCAGCTTCTGACAACGGAAATCTCTCATGAAGTGATGTGACCCCACCAACATTCAACTCAAAATAACGCCTTCGGCTTTCAACATAAAAGACACCCATCCAACAACGTTTTACTGTATGTTACATACAACATCTGCATCCAATCCTCCCTTTCGCAAGCTAACTCCTTTGGACATATAGCTCACGAAGTCTGCCCTCATGATCTTTCGACCACCTATTCGGTTCCTCTTCTCAACACTAACAACTCCGCCTCAATGCTGCTATCCTATGTGACACGCCCCTTGACGGTTACCAGCGTCACGTTCCTTCCATGACCACAACACTGTCACCTTCATCAACATTACACCAACCTCCAACACTGAATCGGGACAAATAACTTGCCCACAGCCAGTAAAAAAAAACCACAGAACTCAAACCTATTCAAAATTTTCTCCCATCATCTCAAGAGAAATTACTCTGACTCTGTCTGCAAGGACCCGCTACACCCAACATGGGAACCTGCCTTCTCACGACATAGAACTTTCATGAAATTCGACTAAAGCTGACCGTTAGTCCACAGCTAACTGAACTCGGACAAAGTCCACCAACAGTTCAATACTGAAGACTTCTGTCCAACAAGGTAAGCAACCCCCTCCCCCCCAAAAAAAATTCCCTCCCTTCCCTTCAGCTATCAAAATTCGCCCCGAACATCCTAACCGACTCGCCTCGGCAATGGACCGGTCCTTCCCATTGCAGATAGCTTTTGTGCATAAAATCTGCGACACTAGTTGTAGATAGCCTCAGCGCACTGAAATCTGCAGAAAACCTGTCTCATTGGGAACCCAGCTCCCTTGGGAACCCTTCATGTAGCGCCCGCCACCAGTGATTGGAGAGGTTACTGTAAACACAGTAAGTTACAGGTATGTATTTTTTCCTGCCGGCAAGTAGAAAGCCCAATTTTACGTGGGGAGAAGTTCCTCAGGGAAAAAATACACTACCTGTAAATATGTACCTAACCTCCCCACTTGAGTCACCATCACGACAAATCGAGAGGAAAAATAGATGGCTGGCTGGCGCCACAACACCATTTATGTAGGGATTGCGCATGCTGGCACATGCACAAATGGGTAGCTGAGCTGGGCATATCTAAAGAGTTTTGATTCTTCCCGGGTAACAGAGCATCCAGAACTGAATGCAGAAATTTACAGGCAGTGTACTTTTTCACTTAGGCAATAGAAACCAATTTTGATCTTCCCCCTGGTAAAATATGGGCTTTTTATAACGTCCAGGGCAGCGCTGATACCATTTTTTGCCTAACCGATATCGATATTGGTGGAGTCCTGGGAATCACATATATTGAATAAATTTTCTTTGGTAGTACAACGGAATACTTATGTTCCGAATACCTATTAACCAAAATCTTGATTTACCTAACAATTGACAAGGGCGAAACGAATACAGTTTTAGCAAGCGAAAGAGTAGAAACGTCTGCTAGTTTGGGGCTCCATTCAACTGAATGGTTGACACCCAGGCCTAGGACAATTTTTACCAATTGATCATTTAATATCAATTGGCTCTCACCCACAACCTAACAACTCATTAAAAAAAAAATTTGAATTTTTTTATTATTATTTTTTTATATGGTAGGCCTATACATATTTTTTTTATATGGCTGCCACTGTACTACACTTAGTACTATTTTGGTAGCTTACATTTCTGTAATAAAAAATAAACTGAGCAATCCAGTTGTAATTAGCCTTGCGTAAATTCTAATAAACTATTTTTATTGTAATTTCGAGGAAACATTACTTCAAAGGAAGTCCAACAATTTGCGTTGTGGAAATTTTCAGCAAACATTATTCCTTCCTATTTGGTGAGGACTTATAGTCTGGCTTCGTCAGCCTTCATCAAGCTGACAAAGACAGACCGCGTAATTCCACACCATTAGAGTTTGTATTTTTTTTTAATTAGTGCATTATTAGCATAATTAGCGGGCGATTTCATATTCTGACAATTTGGAATGTTGAGCAAATTTGCTTATGTCTTGGATTTGCCCAGCCATCTTCCCTGGTTGTAAAGTAAATTATCACTCTTTTCTTTTCAAGGTCACTATTAGAATTTGACGCAGAAGCTTTTTCAAAAATGTCGTTTTTGTTCGAGTGGAACGAGTTTTATTTCATACTACACGGTAAGTTTGGTTAAAAAATTTTCCGCATCATTTGATATTATTGGGTTCATGTATTCATTATTTATTTCTGTCGCAAGCAAGTTGATGTACTGATCGAAACCTGTAATGAATGTAAAACGTCAGTGCTGAGAAAGAAAGAAACAAACAAAATGGTTAACTTTATACTATTTTAAATGTTAAATGATGTGAAGAAATTTGCTGACATTTAGTAGCCACTTTCCGCATTTCCCACAAAACGCAATCTGATTAACTGTTTAACCCCTACTGGTATTATCTGAACAACATCCAGATTATTTTATTTATTTATTTATTTATTTATTTATTTATTTACGTACAAAAGGTAAAAACTGACAACAGAAACGAGTACAAGGGATGGGGAGGAACATGTGAGGAACAACCATAGCCCCAGGGACCAGGAAATTACGGCAGCAGATTGCCCTCAGTATCTTGCAGGGCTGCCCTGGACATGCTCATAGGCGCGCTGCCGCAGAGATCTCATATTGTTGGTGACCTCACCTCACACCATCAACCAAGTGCAAGCAGACCTTTAGCAACCGTGCCTCCAAGTCCGCTGCCCCAACCTTTGGGTCCACCCTTGCACGCCTTCACCAGCCTATTGCTAGAAGCAAGAATAGCTCCCGCCCGCCCGCCCGCCCTTGCACGCCTTCACCAGCCTGTTGCTAGCTGCCCGCCCGCCCACCCGTCATACTGCTCATGTCCGGAACTGACGAGCTTTTATCAGGCTTGCGCAGCGGACCAGTAACCATCTTTCTCCTAGGGACAATCGCTGTGTGTGGTTGCCCTGAGCGCTCCCGCTTTTGCTTCAATCCTACTCCGATCCACAGCTAACTCCGCACTCCGCTGGTCCACCGATCCACATGCGTCCTAGCTTCAATCCGCCATGGCTGACTCGCCGTCTTCATCAGCCTCTTTGTCTCTTGATCCTTCCAGACCGGTTTCACCTGGTTCTTGTGCCTCAGTGGGATCCGAGTCCTTCGCCGCGCCGCCTCCTTCTCAGGTCATTGCCACTGCCTCCACGCTGGAATTGCAGTCCGGTCCACCGACTTCACTCCTCCGCATCATCTGTCGTAACAGGCTCTTGCCTCGACGTTAGGGCCGGATCCCTGCCTCCCAAGCCGTGCCAGTTCGTGCTCCGCGGGCGCCGCCTTCGGTTGCCTTCCCCAACCTCCTGTTCCATTTTCTCGAGCAGGGACGGAGGGGGGCTTTCAAACCAAGGGATCCATCCGCTGTGCCGAATCCGCCAGTTTTACCTTCTCCTGTGACCTCTGTTCCACTGGGAACTGCAGCTCGTCTTTCACCACGTTTCTTGCCACCACGCGGACTGCACCTGCCAGTCCCCTTTCCGACCTTTTCTCGCCATTTCTGTGACCCCTGCTTTGCTTCAGCTTCCCAGCCATCCGTACCGATCGCAGTCCTACAAACCGCCTTGCCACCTAAGGACGATCTATGTCTCCTATACCATGAAGAGGACGTTCACAACTTCGACGTGGTGTACACCCAACTTTCACCGCTCTGCTCTCCGGACTTTCTAGCATTTTCGCCGCCGTCTCCTCTGATTGTGTCTTATGCCCGAGCCTTGTCGATCCCTGGGATCACACCGCTCACGCCTAAAAACTCAACAGCTGTTTCATGAGCCATCACGCACTTGGGATCGACCCCATTGCCATTGCAAGCCTCCTGCACCGCGGTCCTCACGCTACCTCATTCCTACTCTGCCGGAACTTCTCAGGCTCTGTAGCACTCATGCTGTTTATTTTGTTTTCTGTACTGTTTTAAAAAAAAAAAACGTAACAAAGAAGAGAAAAAAGAAGAAGAAAGCAGAAACAAAAGAAGTCCTGTTGTAGTACACGCCTCCGGTCTTCCCGTCGGCGGAATTCCTCCGTCCTGAACCCACCAACGAAGCAACCGGTCAATTTAAGGATCATGGCCTAGTTTGATGTCTACCACTCCAGTTCGCCTCAGTTCACTACACAACAATTTAACAGTCTCCACTCCTCCGGGTTCACCTTCTCAAAGAATCGCCGCTCCACCGTCGGCAGGTTGGCCTGGGACCGTGGCTTGTCCATCGCTACATTTGAACGACGATTCAAACACTCGAATGGCTTTCAGCTTCAACGCCCACCATCACTGTCCGACTTCGGCCTACAGACCACCCTTCGGATCACTCCTCTAACTTATCCTTTCAAGCTTCTAAATCATTTGGTAAGTATTATTCCTTCACAGCTCCTGCTTCATTGGGATGGATTGTCTATCCACCTCTGCACTCCGGTTAGTGTCCATTTCCTACAGTTACCTTCACGACATACCTTTCACATCCTTTTCGCACCCCTGTTTTTCCGGAATACTCATCGCTTCTTCTATGCCTTTCCCTACTCCACTTCCGCACCTGTTTGGTTGCAAACCGTCTGATGGAGGGACTGGCCCAATCCGCCTCCCAACTAACTCCTTCTCGCCCAGACCATTCGCTCTCCAGCACAACTCATCTGCCTCACTCGGCCTTGTGCTGGCCTTACCAGCGCTTCTTCTCCGCGCCACTCTTGGACCGGCGGCGGGCTTCCATGGTTGATTTATCGCCGGTGGAGCTTTGTTCACGCCCTAATTCGTCAAGATGCCACCACGATGTCTTACTCCTCTTCCAACGAAGGCTTAATTCCCGGGAATTTACCACCTAACATGCCGTCACGGGAACCATGTAGCTGTGTTTCGTTCACGACCAAGGCAAAAAGACTGGATCCTCATCCCTGTTGACAGTACCATCGATTGTGCAACGGGATGTCCAAACAGGTGGCACAGTTTGCAAAGTTGTGTCGCCATCTCTCCCTCCGTGTGGCCTGAGATTTGGAAGAGACAACTCCTTTCACACCAGTGGCGTGCCCGTGCTGAACGCCAGAAGACACTCGCCACAAAACTGGCAAAGTCTTTAATAGGACCCCCGAGTGTTTCACCTGCTCATACCATTGTTCAATCCAAAACCTGCCTAAAGCGGCCAGCCTTATCAACAGGTGTCCCATCTTGTGCTCCAACGAAGATAAAGAAGCGGACTGTTACCACTCGCCCCGACGATCCTCTTGCCGTCCCCAGCACGTCTAGGACTCAACCCACGAAATCATCCTAGCCAGCTAAAGGGCTCGCGTTCCGCTAGCACCACTAAAACAAAGTGGTATGAAACCTACGACAATGTTAAAAAAACCTAGCACTCCTCTTACAGCGATCTGTCCCGATCAGCCATCCAAGGTAGTCACTCCGCTCGCTGTCACGTTGCCTGCCGTACTGCAAGACCCGCCTGTGCTACCAACCACAACTGTGCCACCTTTCGATGCTCCCTCATTTCTCTCCCCACCGACCAGCCGCATCTCTCCAGTGCGTTACTCCGCTGGACTGTGCTCCGCCTACCTTTCCATCAGCATCCACAGGGCTGACTTAACTCGTGGTCTGAATTTATCTGTCCGTGAGTTGGAAGAGGTAGACCACAGCATAAAATTTGTCCTCTCTATAGCTGAGAGTTTTGCGACAGAACTAACAACACTGTGTGCCACTGCATCAGCTGTACCATCACTCCACAAACTGCCTCTTAGGCTGCGACAGTCCAAAACGAGAACGTTCTTTTGAGATCCGTCAGTGAAGCCCTAAACAATGAGACAATTGGAACATAAACATTATTCCTTACGCGTAAATTATGCGCTCTTACGACGAACAGGATATGGCATTCACCACCCCCGCCTTCCCTCCTTAGAGGGCCTTTTATTGTGCCAGGTTGCACACCAAGCGCCTTCACAATGACCCCAGTTCAGTAACTATTCGGTCCCCGTCCAATCCGCCTCGGCATTGCGAGTGGAAACCATCTCCGCCACTCCTTGATCTACACCAGGACGCTCCTTCCCCATTACCATCGCCATATGATGACACCTCGGTCACCTCGCGGCGCTCCTTCACTCCGGATGGCGTTTCTCCAACCCAGGAACAGTTAGATGTCCTAACCTCTTGGTCACAGGCTGCCAATTCAGCAAATTTCACGGGCCTCTCATTGTACTCCGTCTGGCAGTACAATGATGCCCCAGGCTTTATTCCCGTTTTCCACGGCATCCATCCCCTCTCCTCTGTACCTTGCAGAGAACCACCCTGTTCTCCTTGCAGAAAGAAAGAGCGAGGAGTGGCGCTGGGCTTTCGGGTGCTTCCACAATAACTTTGCAACATATCACGATCCCCAAAACCTCTCTCATATGGATTGGCGAGGGACCAGTTCCAGTGTTTTCCACGCCTCTCTGGGGAACCCCGAAATTTGTTCTTTCGCCACACCTCAATACACTTGTTGAGCCACTACTCTTTCTTGTTTCACCGTTTTCATAATTCTCACCCTACTAAAACACTGTGAATGTCCCGTCAGGAGTTTGTGCTTCATTACACTCCGCATTTCGTTACTGTTTGGCCACACTCCGTTCTGGAAAAGAAAAACGGACTGCACCGGACTTTCTTGGCATCCTCCTGCAAACGTTTTCAAGTAACTTCAAACTTTTAAGTGACAACATCCGCTCTTCCAGAGCTTCCGTCCTCAGTTTTCCATCCATCTCACTACTCCTACTCCGCCGGAGTTCCCGTTGTTAAGGTAAGACAATCTTGCTTTACGTGCATGTTCACATACCTTGTCCCCTTTAGGTGTAGGACACTTCACTTGCATCCTCCGACTGTTCGACATAAAAAAAAAGCAACCAAAGAGGGCGTAAGAATGATATGAAAGATAATGTTGATACATCATGCCACATTGCAAACTTGAAATTTGCTTCAGATTTGCTACCTTTACACACGAGGATTGCTTTCCAACCTCCCAGCACCAGGCATAGCATCTGCCGCCGTCTGGCGCTCTAACCCTGGTTAGGAATGGGATATTGGTTGGGGTAAAGGATTTGTCTTCACCGGGACTAGTTCCTTGGGTTGCTGACTCGTTAAAGCGGGTGGCTTGAACCTAGCCCTCCTCCTATGTGACAAAGTCTGCTATAAATGAGGTAATGTAGATTTTCATCGGCAATAAGACTAAAATACCAGGGCCTGCCCGTGGTTGACTTTAGTTTTTGTTGCCTATACGAAAATATACATTACCTACAGCCCGCCCGCCTCCCCTCTATGAGCTAGGTTCAGAGGTTGGAGAAAGGTGGGTACTGGTCCGCTGCGCAAGGCTTATAAAGGCTCGCCAGTTTCGGACATGCACTGTGTGACGAGCTCAACAGGGAAGACAACTTTGTAGGGAAATTAATGCTCAAAAGGGGAAACCGCTATAAATCAGGTAATGTATATTTTCGTATAGGCAACAAAAACTAAAATTAACCAGGTGCAGGCCCTGGTATTTTACCGGTAGTCTTTTTTGCTACATGTTTTTTGCTGACATGTGTTAGCAGCATGCTCAGATATCCCGAGTTGTGTGCACCGTCTGGTTTTGCCAATGTGAAGCACTGCACTCAGCATCATATGGTATCACGTAGACTTCCTGCCTGGTGTCACTTAGTGCCAAAAAAAAGCTAAGCCAACCTGCTAGTGACAACACTCAATCAGTGAAATCAAAAGAAACAAAGAAAGGGGGATGAAACAAGCTAGCAACAAGAAAGCGTAGCAGAGCGACCCACTCCTACAATACCCGCAGCAGGAATCGCCTTCAAGCCGGAGGAAAAAACCAGCACTGAACCCTTGGGAACCCAGGGAATAAGTGGCCACAGATGTGAAAATAGTTCTCAGAAAAAACTTCCAAACACCAGGCAGGGAATCTACAAGGTACCATATGGTGAGTGAAGTGCTGTGGACATCGGCGAAACCAGACGGGGCACGTTACTCAGGACCTCTGAGCATGCTACTAACACCAAAAATAAACTCGAGGTGAACAGCACTGCTGCGCACCACAGGAAGACAAAACCACCAAATTGACTAGCAAAAGTAAACTTGCTTGTGTCGAATTCAGCACATGATCCATATTTACGTGCACTCGAATCGTTCTCCATACAGTGTTTCAGTGAATCGTTCTCCATACAGTGTAACCCTGACCCTCCAACCGCCATCACATTCAGAGATTCAGAATATTGTGCAACTAAATTTCTCCGATCAACTCTCACGACAATGGGGCACATCACTACCTCTCAACTACTGGAGGCAATGCACTCCCAGTTCAAATGTTACAAAAGCAAGATGCAGTCAAACTAACACCAAATTAGTGCTTACAGCTTGAAGATGAGAACGATAGCGATTATTTCTTGGTTTGTAAAAGATTTGTTGTACTGTCAATAGTATTCAATTTTGAAATTGCTTGCCATGAGTAACAATAACATTAGTCCAATATTTCAAAGTAGAGCGCCCCCGACTTTTGCAACAGAGTGGTCATAAGTTTTCTAGTAAGTCGGGGGGAGGGGGTGAAATTTGTACCTCCAAAAAATATTTATTTTTGCCACTGGTTGGTATGTCGGAGAAAATGCAATGTTCACTGCAGTTTTGTTCACCTTTTTGCGGAGGGAGCAATTCAAAAGGTTATTCAGTGTATTCAGGGTAAATACACAGAATGAAAAAAAAAAACTGTCAAAAAAAAGACGGATTGTGCCATGGCATCGCTTATATTCAGTTACCCATTCTGACTACAGTTTCAAGAGGCTTTGCAGTATTATACTGTACAAAAATGCACATTCCTGTATAAATTACGTGCAGGTCTTTTTGCAATGTAAGCTGATGAGCACCAAACTACACAAGTTCGACAGTGAGTGTGTGGTTAGTGGTAAAAGTAAATCCATTTCATCAAAAACCCGCAGTAGTGCGAAAAGAGATTGCTAAGGCCAGCAAAATTGGTGACATACATCGAAGCTTAATTAGTCATGTATTGGATGAAGACCTTCTAAGAACCACAAACGCAGCCTTTTCACAGTAGCAATTTATGTCTTGAAACATTCAAGGGATGAGTGCCATTCTCAGCACAACCAAAACTCCACTAAATCAAACTTAAAATAAAAAAAAAAAACTACATAGCTGCCAACATTAACGTTATCCCACTGGTGGTTGCCAGGCAACAAGAAGTAATTTTTGAACACCCTTAGTTACATCCTAGTCTTTGATCGCGTTGGTAAGTTCTTTAAGATGGTGACAAACTAACACCGATGTGTATGGTGGTAGTTATCACGTATGGGAACGAACACACGCAAACAAGCACAACCAGACTTTATCTCTGTAAGAGTGCACTATTAACTTCCACTTGCATTTATTTAAAGAGCAATTTCAGCAGTTTTCACTTTGTGTCTTAATTATTTGTGGCCTTATTTTACACTCGTAAATATCAAAAAATGTCGTAGCGCTTACTTTGAAATATGGGAATCATCTTCGTAGCACTCGTTTACCCTCAATTTCAAATAAATAAAAGATACCAGTACAATATCTTCAGCAAATTTTCGACTGTCAATTCTCTGGAGATGTTGGGGCACAGACAACAGTCTTCTTCAGGCAAAAAACAGAAATTTCACTCCACTATGTCATGTTCAATCGTCGTTACAATCGCCTGCTTTCGATTCGAAAAGCAGACGATCGTAACGACGAAAGTCGCTCATTGTCCGCGGCCAAAAATCAAAAAATCCGTGCCAAAAATTTAACTTTTTCGGCGGATTTCCGTGGCAACCATTATATGAGTTTCCACGACTTTCCGCGTCAATAAAATTAAGTTTCCACGACATTCCGTGCCCCCACCCCGAAAATAAAAATAAATTGATTATTTTTTATTTAGCTTAGCCTACATCTACGCCTACTTCATACTTGTCATGGTAGAGAATTACAAGTTTCCTTAATTGGA
The DNA here is from genome assembly GCA_023313725.1 of Lithobius niger. Classification (NCBI taxonomy): domain Eukaryota; kingdom Metazoa; phylum Arthropoda; class Chilopoda; order Lithobiomorpha; family Lithobiidae; genus Lithobius; species Lithobius niger. The sequence goes on from JAHWFP010027410.1 coordinate 32,269, forward strand.
CTGTATCAATAATTTTTGCAAGAATAAATATTTCGTTAGTGCCTCACTCCATGGGTGACGAAAAAAAAACCAACTTGCTCCATGACCGACGACAATTTTCTCTAACACCCTGCTAACAAACCTAAAAATTTGATAAAAAAAAACGTGCGATTTGGGGGAAATATTTGATTTCCGCGAGAAATCTTCTTTTCCGCGATCGTCGGTGGAAACTTTAATGACCCCAAACATAGCAATAATCCCGTACCACTGAAAATAAACTTCATCAGAAGCTTAATTTAAGATCCGCGATTTTTGGCTAATCGTGGAATCGCGTATTATGAGCTACTCTAGTAACGACGATCGAACATGACATAGTGAAGCGAAACAGGCTCGGACTGGCCATAGTGCCATTGTACCAATGGCACAGGCGCCCTTTGGCTACCATACTTTCGGCGCCCCTTTGGTAGTCTGTTTTTTTTCTCCTCCCTGCAAAGAAAAATGAATGGTTTTGGATTCCTGTCCTGATTACCCTTCCTTACAGGCACAAATTCCATTCTTTCTTCTCCTTCCCTTTACTTATTTTCAACGCATTTTTTATACTCCCCCCTCCCCTAATCCGCTCCAACATTTCCAAAGATGGTATTACTTGAAATATAAAATGTGTGTTGAAGAATGCACTACGAAGCCAGAAAGGACAACAGAATATGAAAATAAGCAAAGCTTCTTGAGCTCTACCTCGGTCTTTGCTTCTGCTTGGAGCTTCCTAAAACCCCTAGACGGTTGGAGGTACCATAACTTCATGTATAAGGAGGGGCGCCATGTGTTTCACAGGAAACTCGTAACTTCATGAGAGATTCCTGTAAAACACATGGCGCCCCTCCTTAACTGGCATAGGTGCCCTTTTCTACCCAGTCCGACTAGAGTGAAATTTCTTCTTTTTTTGCCTGAAGAAGACTGCCGTGTGAGCCTCAACATTTCCAGACAATTGACAGTCAAAAATTTGCTTAAGATGTTGTAATGGTATCTTTTATTTGAAATTGTGCGTAAAAGAGTGCTACAAAGATGACTCCTAAACATAAAAAGAAAGATTGGCATCAGTTGCAAACAAGATTGTATTCGATTGTTTTTTTGTTTTTTTCGTAAATTTACTTGAGCCTTATGTCATCTGAGCAACCCGTGTCGTAAGCCAATGGGGGAGGGATGTGGATAAGGAACTTCTGCTTTGCAGAATCCTCCTCACTGTGTTACAAGATTGGGATCCCTTCCCTGCCAATCGGCGCTTTTGACGACGTCATTCTGCTCAAGATTGGGATCCCTTCCCTGCCCATCGGCACTTTTGACTACGTCATTCCGCTCATTAACGCGGAATTTATGCCAAAACAAAAATGCGTCACTTCCACTCCACCTTTCTCTCACCTGTTCACGTCTTACTACTCTTTTTCTTGCCGCTGGCGCAAACAGTCATAACCGTTTAGTGGGTTACGATAATTGTTTAAAACTTTTTCGGGCTACAGCGAAGGAATGGAAGTGAAGCCCACCATGTTTTCTCCGGTTATGAAGCAGTTTGCAGCTGCCTGCAGTCGTGAGTAATTGGGTAACTATTTTGCCTGTTCGAGATTGGCACAAGATTGCGGCCGAGTTGGCATTGGTAGTTTGTTAGAGAACGAGTTAAACAGGCTGATTTTCTGGGAGTTGCGATGTGGCCGTGTGCATACCGGACGAAAGGATAAGTAGTACTAATGTCTGATAAGTTAGGTGGAGCGTATAAGAATAATGACAAGTATTGTGCAATAATAGAAAGTGGGCCAAAGTTTTGATACAGTGGCAATAAGCACATGAGGCTGAGCCGCATGATGTACAAGGTGGCATTTAGTAAGGAATTGAATGCTGGTGTGCTTTGTGCTGCGGATAATAATGTGGAAAAAAAAGTAGCGTTGCTATGAATGATAAGTAAATTACGTGATAGTTAAATATCGAAAGTTGGTCTTAAGATGATGCAATAAGCGACAGTGAGTAATTGTAAAAAATAGAATGAATTTCTGTGTAGTGTGCCAGACTAGAGCGAGCGGAGATATGAGTACGTGGCGTGCAGGGAGTTTGACGGGCCGGATGGCCGATTGGGCAGCCATTGGAGCGTAATGGGCAGTTGTGCGGATTATGGCCGGAGCTGGTTTAGATTTGGCAAATCGCAGCTGCTGGGCGCGGTGTGGACGAGACCACCGTATACTGATGATGATGCTACAAGTTTTGTTTCCCCAATATTTTCCGTAGGTAAGCAAGATGGATCGATCAGGTTTATACTAAACCGAAAGGGTTTGAATAAGTTTGTCTTCATACGAAGCTGCACCTTGGACACGTTACCGATGATAGTAGAACAGTTATGGCCAAGATCAATCTTTCCCAGGTGTATTACGCCGTTACGGTTAAGAAAGAAGCACGTCGGTTGCTTATGTTTTCCTGGCACGGTGGTGTGTACCGGATTTATGTAATGCCTTATGGTTTAGTGTCGGTTCCGGGAATATTTATGAGACCAATGGTATGGTGATTTTTGCACAGGAATGTAATACTGATATTCATTTATCTAGATGATTTTGGCATTTGGGACAGCCCGCGCTTGAGGTTCACCGAGAGTACGCAAAACTTTAAATACCTTGCGCAGGTTGGGTTTTTGCATAAACTATGGAAAAAGTGTGTTGATGCCGTCACAAGCTTTGAATTTCTCAAGAATTGAGCTGGATTTGTTGAGGGCTTGGTTTGTACTGCTGCAGGGAAAAACGTCACATACAGTTGGTTGGAGCTAGGGATCGACCGGATACCGTTTTGCCGGATCCGGGTCGGTTCCGGATAATTTGATGTCAGTGCTGGATTGGTTCCGGATCTAGGTGCCAGATCCGGACCGGTACCGGATACCGGGTAATTCACACACAAAAACGAAATAAAGCCGTTTTATTTTTTCTCCCTTATAAGTTGCAGCTATGGTGTTAATTTTTGCTTTGTTTCACGTTATTTTCTTACATTAAACACGTAGAAGTCTTACGCTATTACGAGTACCAGTATAGTATAATTGCATGTAGGCTACAGAACTGTTTTTGCAATGTTGCTAAATTCTGCAATTTTTTTTTAAACAAACAAAGCACTCAGTAGGTTAAACAGTCAGAAAACATTTTTTTCTAGTTGAAGGATTTCTCATTGCTTAGCCTACTGCTCCATTTCGAAAAATAATTAGTAAAATTTTGCAATATTTGTGAAACCAGTACAGTAGGCTCTCTTTATAACGAACAACCTAATGCGCCCAAAAATGATTCTTTTTACAGAGAGTTCTTAATATAGAAGGTTCCTTTACAGCGAACTGTGAGTGAAGTGATTGTGAAATCCTTATAGAGAGTGTAAAAACCTGACAAATAAAATCGAAGTACGTGTAGCCTATCTGCTTTCCAATTGCACTGCAAGGACAGTGTGCATAAACTGTAGGTGTTTCTCGGTGAGAAAATATTAATTCTTGTGGTGGTTCAAGTGTGCTTTTTTTTCATCGTTTGATAAATGTATTGATTTCTTGGTGGACACAATGTTTTGTATATCAGTTCCTTATAAGGATGGTTTTTAGCTTGTGATAAGGCCTTACAGCACTGAAAAAGAGTTGTTTATATGGAGCTGTTCCTTATATAGAGGTTCCTTGTATAGAGGTCTTTTTAGCATACAAACAGAAGGTAGCCAACCAAATTGTTAAAAAGTGTTCTTTTTAGGGAAAAGTTCCTTATATGGAGGTTCATTATATCGAGAGTCTACTGTATGTAGTCCACTTATTTACTTTAGATTAAAATTATTGAATTTTGGTTGCATTAAACCAAAATCAAAATCGTTCTTATATTTACAGCTTTAAATTGCTTTCGTTCCGTTTTATATTGCGCACAGTATAACAAAGACCGAAAGCAAAAAAAAAAAAAAAAGGAACGAAACCAACATAAAAAAGTTGTATTTTTTTTTCATTTTATGAATAAAACTGTCTCGACTCTTGCAACGCGCAAGTCATCTTTGGTTTATCATGCTATTATTTTTTGCTAGTTTTTGATGTCATTAAACCGTCTTACTTTTCGAATTTAACCCCTTGGCGTTCAAACCGCAATTTATCGTTACTTCAAAACCGTTTCTAAAACCCCCGACGCACTCTCGATTCAAAGCCCCGTTTGCAAAGAAAAACCGCCATTGCATACAACGGAGGTGTAATTCCGACTGAATTAGGTACTTTGGCACGCATATTTTGGATTCATTTATTTTAATATCATCTTTTAATTACCTTAATTGATGTTTTTGTTGGCCGTGTCTTCAAAATTGACGTGTTTGATGTGTTTGCTAAAACTAGACCCTGGTTCTAGCTGTCGTAACTCAACAATGCAACAAACGGCCGCCATCTTGGTCGCGTTGAAAAGCTGGGACATGGCCACTAAACTAACTGGCCCACTCTACAACGATATTAGGGGGTAAACAAAATGGCCGCCACGTCTGGTTCATTTCGTTGAGGTCTGTTCTTCGAGGTAGCAACTTTCTACGGTGCGAAGCGACATCTATTGGCGGCTAGTGGCGGTTTTCGAAATAATAATTTAAATTTTTACGTAGATTTTGGTGGCAAATTTTTTGTTATTTATAAGAGTATTTTTAAATGGTGTTTAAAAATATCACTCAGCCACAGTTAAGCTATTTCACTGCGTTTGCAAAAAAAAGCAACACGTTCGTTGGCAGTTTGTACGGTAGGTGTCGCCCTCGGTTGACAAAATGTGGCAACTCGATCGCATCAGCGGCACTTTCGGCGGCCATATTGTCAACCCAGTCTCGTAATGCTATTTTTCATTCAAGATCCGGCCAGTACTGTAGATAGCCCTGGCTGGGATTCCCCAATTGGCACGTATATAGCACGTGATCACTATCATGCTGGGGCCAGTCGCAAGTGACATCACGCGAAGCGAGTCAAGATCACAGCCATTGAAGCTAGCACGTGCACCTTTATTTACGGCCAGTCGGCAGAGAGTGGGAGTGCCATGGCGGCCATAAACTATCACCGAATAGCGAATATAAATTAGGAATACAACAACTTTAAACTACTTCTACGGTATTAAAAACTTTAAAAACGGATTTCGGAAGCCGTAAACAACGCTGCAATGGAAGAATAACTATAGGACCATCGTTTCAAGGTATCCCATGTACTGCAACGGAAAATGAATATTTTCGTAAACGCATTTACGTAGTCGAACTTCAACTTTTTTTTTAGTTATGAAAACCTAATACGATTACCCCAAGTATATTTTTGTGCACTAATTTACACTGTAATTATTACATCTGAAATGTTGTATACACGTGGATCGCTTAGTTAATTTACGTCGATTTATTTTACCGAGGCATGTAACATGTTTACGGCGACATGTTTTGGTTGTGTTGCCGGATACCGCATTATCCGGCGCCAACTCCTAGTTGGAGCCCTACAACAGACCCCGATCTCCATGATTACAGATACGCAACGATTATTGGGGATGGCTGAAAGCTTGTTGTGCGCCACAGAAAACGGTTGGCTGCATGCACGTTGGTGGCAACGAAACCTATTAACCTGGTCTAGGATTGGGGTCTCCAGCAGGTATTGGGCAAAAGGAACTGATGAGGATTTGGCCTGGTGGTCGCAGGTGTTGGGACGCCAGAACTTAGCAAAGTCTTTGGTCGCTTTGGAAGCCACAGTGGTGGTAGCTACGGACACCCCAAACAGTGGTCGGGTTGCGTCAGTAGAGGGTGCATAAGCGCAATGGAGTTGATGACCCGATGAGGCATCCTTGCATATTAATGCACATGAATTTTTAGCGATAATTAAAAATTATTTGGAACGTGTACGAAGATACGGAAGCAGAGGCCTGTTGAGGCCCCTGGCTAGTCTGGGGCATAGGAACCTGATGAAGTGGGTGGCTGGAAGGCCACCACGGGGCGTTGCGGGTATTAAGGTACGATTCCTGTAGATTTGTACATAGCTTATTAATCTGTCCCAATCTTGTAACACATTGAGGAGGATTCTGTGAAGTGAGAGGTGAGAGGAAGGTGGAGTGGAGACGGAAGTGACACGTTTTTTTTTTTTGCATAAATTCTGCATTAATGAGTGAATGACGTAGTTAAGTGTCGATGGGCAGGGAAGGGATCCCAAGCTTCTAACACAGTTTCATTGGACTGAAGAAAAAACAAACAGTGGCAACTAAATTCCAGAATCAGTGAATCTCACCCCTGAAATGAGTAGCAATAAAGGACTAAAAAAAAATTAATGTGCTATCTTGTATTGGCTTGAGCTTCCAATGCACTAGTCGGTATACAGCAAAATGACACCAAGGGGGTTACTGAATTTTAGACCTGCAATCCTGAACAAAAGTACGCTAACCTACAACAAGGTTAAAGAAATGAAACTGGCTGTAAATGCGAATAAAAAACAAAGAAACACAATGGAGTCAACATTCTAATCAACTAGGAATGCTTACTGGACGCTTTAGAACCAGAAAGGGGAGTGGCAAATCCAGGAATTCATACTGAAAATTCACATACGATCGTGGTAGGTAGTCCATGCTGTTAGTGCAAAAACATTTCAGTTCCGGCAACAAACTGCATATTGTACACGGAAGCTGCTCACATGTTGTAGTTTACAAATCCGCCGGGAGACACACCCGGAAGTGACGACGTATAGCCGTGAAGATGTCATCAAAATGGCCACCACGCGATGTACTAAATCTCTACTATCTCTGGAACTAATTGATCAATCCTATCGTGCGACCTATTGTTGGAAAGATAATTTAATTTGCTAAAAGAAATGCCTGAACAATATATGCCATAAATCTGTTAGTTTTGGTTTAATCTGAAGAAAAACATAATATGACTGCTATGCGATAAACTATTTCCCAATTATCTCCTGAACTAATCAATCAATCTTTTCGTACATCCTATCGTTGGAAAGGTATTTTAATTTGCTAAAGGAAATGCAGGAACAATGTACGCCGTAAATCTATCTACCTTGAAGGAAAGCACATTATGATGTCCTCAAAATAGCGACCATGCGATATACTAAATCTCGTGTATCTCCGGAACTAATTGATCAATCTTATCTTGCGACCTCTCGTTGGAAAGACAATTTAATCTTCTAAAGGAAATGCCTGAAAAATGTATCCCGAAAATAATTTAGTTTTTGTTTAATGCAAATGAAAAGATAATGTGCATGTAATTATTGCAGCTTTATATGTGGCTCTTTTCGAAACAGTAAATTATTAAAGCTGTGTGGTATTGTTCAAAGTGTGTCACTTGAGCAGTGACCTTCACAGGGACACGGTACTGTACAAGAAAATCATTGTTTAATATGACATCTCGTATCTCTCTTAGTACACTTGCAAGTCTATAGAGCCTACGTTACCCCAGCAGTTTTCATCCATCCCAGAATATCAATTCAGCCGATTCTTGTTGCCTCCTCTTAAACGGCTGTCTGAACTGTGAAGTCATCACCCTGATTCTGATAACCTCATTCTGCAGATTATAATGGCCTGCGATGCTAACCTTGTGTGCGTACCTACTTTGTTTTACGTGCGATCCGCCGATGACATCAGAATACTGTTTGCCCTTCATGGTGTTGCAACCAAGGCTTGAACAGAGTTTTCATTCTAGCCACTACCTGCTAACTCACAACCAATCATTGAAATTACAGCCATTTCTATGTACAGCTTTGTGATGGTTGATCGGCCTTAAACTGCTGTCTGTGATGGATTGATCTTCTTAAGAATACTTATTATAATGTTCATTGTTCATGGCACAGCGAACCATGGATGAGGAATTGACATCATATATTGGGAGCAGAATTGATGTGCATTACCTTTCAAACCTTCATGGATGTTTTGACGGGAATGGAAGGCTACCCAAGATAACACTTTACCTTCGTGGTCAGTCTTGCTTCTGTTGGATTCTGACCAGTCCATCATTTACTCGGGTGTATCAATGGGTTTTTTTCGACCATTGGTAAGGGTGCATCACATGAACATTTAGTCGTATGAGGAAGACTTGTGGAGGACTCAAGCAAGCCTATCCTGCTTTATTCTTTGATTGCCCTAGGTTGAGACTGGTTGTCACAGACATACATTCTGGTGGGTGAAAGATGAGACATGCCTGTTCCACAGAATGAGTTCGCCGATGTACTGAAGGCTGTGTTATGTTCTATATTATCAATTGCAGCACAAGTGAAGACATTATAGATAACAAAACGCAGAATAAAACCAACTTTGATCACACATATAAAGTGGTGATAATTACGTAGATTTTTGTTTCTTCAAATTAAACAAAAGAGACTTACGGCATACATTGTCCTTGCAGTTCTTTTGGCAAATTAAATTATACTAGCTGTACCCCGGCGTAACATACACCGGCGTCTAGCTGGTACCTGAGTGAAATACTGTACTGGGTACAATGGAATGAAAAGGGTGCTGACTGCCCCTCTGTCTCCTTCTTTGGCTCTCTGTCTCCTTCTTTGAACTCCGGCGTAACATAGTAACCTACGCCGGTGTAGCTGATTCCCGCATGTGTGAACATTAAATGAAAACAGATTGCGAACCCTCCCCTCTTCGAGCCTCCACCCCACCCCCTCCCTCACATTCCCCATTGTGGCAAGGTACCCACCTGCAGCCCCTTGGTTCTCTGTCCCCTCCCGTGTCCCCTGCCCTGCTACCCCGTGTATTCTCCCATTGTATGGTTTGAAACCATACCCTCACCTCTCCTCCCCCTCTCATGGAATCCATGGTGTTTTGTTTTCTTAAGAAAGTAAATAACTTTTTCACTGGAGGGCAACGCAGTGTTACTCAACCAAATGAAACGTTTCAACTCGGTGTAATAGTTAGCATTATTGACGCAATAGTGTTTGTTTCTAATTGTTAGAGCGCATATCCGTTCTCATTGTCGGCCGCCCGCCCTTTTTCTTTGCTACCGTGGCAAGAATAAACCCGCTCGCCCTCTTCCTGATTGTTGAAGCTTCGTTTGTTTAATCATGATCCCTCAACGCTCAGGGAGCCTTCGGGCCTTAGGGCTTCGTCGGGCAGATGACCGGATGCGGTAACGCTCGCTAAAACCCTTTGAACCCTTTGAACCTCACCGCTCAGCAACGCAGCGTTTTGCTTAGGCTCGATGGGTCTTTCTCGTTCCCAGCACCTTGTGCTCGATGCTTGCTGTGGGGTGATTGGACAATGGTCAATACGGTAGTTGGGCACTTGTTCTGGTACTGGTCCTAATACTGGTTCATGATGTATAGTAGTTAGATGTAAGTAGAGTAGTTTGAGCATATGGTGTAACAGGCCAGTAAGCTCTAACAAATATCAATATCTCACCGCTCACTAGCGAAATATATATAGATTTCCAACAATAGGTAGCAGGATAAGATAGATATATTCATGCCGGAGATACCACAGATTAATATATTGCATGGCGGTCATTTTTATGACGCTATAATGTGTTATTCTATATATTAAACAAAAACTAATGTATACCGTATACGGCAAAATTGCTCTGGCAATTCTTTTAACCAATTAAATTATCTTTCCAACGATAGGTAACACCATAAGCTTGATCTATTAGTTCCAGAGATACACGAGATTTAGTATATCACATGGTGGCCATTTCGAGGGCGTCATAATATGTTTTCCTTCAAATTACGCAGAAACTAATAGATTTACAGCATACATTGTTTAGGTATTTCTTTTAGCAAATTAAATTACCTTTCCAACGATAGTTCGCCCGAAAAGATTGATCGATTAGTTCTGCAGATAATTGAGAATTCATATCACACAGTAGTCGTATTATGTTTTTCTTCAGATTAAACCAAAACTAATAAATTTATGGCATATATTGTTCAGGCATTTCTTTTAGCAAATTAAATTATCTTTCCAACAGTAGGTCGCACATTAGGATTGATCGATTAGTTCCGGAGATAATAGACATTTAGTATGTCGCACGGTGGCCATTTTGATGACATCATCACGGCTTACGTCGTCACTTCCGGAAGTGTCTCCCGGTGGATTTGGAAACTACTATGTGTGTACAGCTTCCATGTGCAATATGCAGCTTGTTGCCGGAACTGAAATGTTTTGGCACTTTTTGTCGCTAACAGCACGTACTAAGGGGTCGAGAGTGGTCTAGATTGGTCCCCCAAAGCTGCTGTAGACGCTTGCCGGTCTCACAGTACCGTGTCCTGGCTGGCACTTTGTCAGAACCTGCGGGGAACTTTATCCAGTCGCCGACCAACTATCATCTTGAAGCAGCTAGGCTAGCATATTTCTATATTTCTCACATTTGTATATGTTTGTTCATTGTTCTTGCCAGTAGTTGCCGCCGACTCGCCTACCCGACTTTTTCTTTCATGAAAAAACGATCATATCTCTAAAGGCTACTAAATAAAGACCTTTCAAATTTTCCTTGTGATGGGAATACTCCTTTGGAAATATAAGTTAGAATTAACCTTAATGACTTTGGTGATGGCCATTAGACGGGAAGGAACACACAAACGAGGCAGCGCTATTATTGACTGGAAAATATTACGAAATGATAAATATGTGAAAAATGTGAATTAATTGCATAAAATTCTTTATGCAGTGTTTATCAGCCAAATTTTTTCGTGTGTAGATTTCTCATAAGATACAGACATTAAAACACAAATGAAAATTGCCTGAAGTGCCCTTAAGTTTAAATTATTTCAGTAATTTTAATTGGACTTGTGTTTTTTTTTGCCAATTTGCTTAATTCAGTTTTCCAGATCTCGTGTTGCAGACCTGTACTTTTTGTATTTATTGTATATCTCCCCCTTTAATAATGTAAAGGTATTTGTAAATTACGGGGTGTAGTTCGGTTTGTGGGGCAGGGGGAGTTGGTTTAGGTCTTTGAATTTGGTTTTAGCATCCTGAAATGAGGGATACCTTTTAAAATGCTGCAGAGGGGCACCGAGCTGAGGTGGTCAAAGTTTTGGAATCGTCTTACCACCATCATTTATTAAAAGTTCAAAGATCACACTTCACACAAAAATGAACAGAACCCTGTCCACTTGAATTTTCGGTTTTGTTCATTTTTTGTGTGGCAAAGTGTGATCTTTGAACTTTTAATGTCGTGCGCACGCTTCAGTAAACACACGGGACAAGGGATAATCAACTAACTCGAAAATCGCATAATTGGAAGAACGTTTGCTGTATAAGAGTATAACGGAAAGTAGTCTTAACAGGAAATTCGTATAATGGAAAATCGTCTAATGTCCCTGCCTCGCTCGCGCAACCGCGCGCGCTGTTGCTATACGTATAACATTAGAAACCGCATTTAAACGTTTATCCAGTTAGACGTTTATCCATTATACGATATTCCGTTTAGATGATTTTCCATTATACGATATTCCGTTTAACGATTTTCCAGATTTTTTATTTATGCAGATATTAGACATTATCCCATTAGACAATTTTCCAGTTAGACGTTCATCAGAAAAATCGTCTAATGTCCCTGCCTCGCTCACGCTGCCGCGCTCGCTGTGGCTATACATATAACATCACAAAACCGCAGTTATTGTTTAGCCAGTTAGACGTTTATCCATTATACAATTATCCATTATACGATATTCCGTTAAGATGATTTTCTATTATACGATATTTCGTTTGGACGATTTTCCATCAGACGATATTCCGTTTGGACGATTTTCCAGATTTTTTATTTATGCAGATATTAGACAATTATCCCATTAGACAATTTTCCAGTTTGACGTTTGTCCGACACCCCAGTAAACACCACTTGCCGGTATTTTACCACCATCATTTATTTCACTGGGTGGCATCAGCGGGAATTGTTATTCCACTTTTTTTCATGCAAATTGTTTTTTCCCCATCATTTAAAATGTTTTTCTTTATTATCACCCTAGTTACCATTCCATTGTACTTCCCACAAGAAAAGCCAATGCTTAAGCTTCAATCAATCTATCATAAAAACTACAGTCATCAACCTTTTAATCGAGCCTGCAACGATTACCCTTACAGTCCAAGATGGGATGCAGAAGAAATGGCAGATAGAACAAAGTAAGATGGGAAAACTTTCTTTGAATAGATAATACCAAGATTTGTGTATTGTAAGCAGATGTTAGTTTTGCAATTTTATTAATACTTTTACTTTGAATTGCAGGGCCTATTTGTTGGAATTCGTGGGAAAGTTCAAAAAAGACTCCACTCAAAACTATTTTTAAATCTTGTCGATTATGATTTACGAAGAAGAAGCAGCATAGTTTGCTTAGTCAGATTAGTAGTTGAGCTCCCGTACGTGCGAATCGGTGCAAGACTTCTCATGTTTGCAATGTTGCGTGCAGTGATGTTGGTCAATTGAGTAATGTATTTTTTATAAGCATTGCCGTGAGGCTACTGTAATTTCGTAAATATAAAATAAATAAAATGTATAAAATAAGCAATTACATATACAGTTAATTTATTGTATGATTTGGATTGATTTTAATTGCATTATATTGCATTGATAATTATATTGGAGGAAGCCCATGCTATGCATGGCTGATATTGGATGCAACGTTTGCAACGGTTTGTTCGCTCATGTGTATGTCCATGTTTCACTGAATTAAGTTTCGTCAATCAAATTTTTATGCACACTGGCTAACTAACGCTGATTTTCATTCGCTTCACTCACTCAATTAGCCATCCTGTGACTTAAATTATATTATGCACAGTTTTAAAAATTGGTACGTTCAAGCATTGTTGCATGAAACAATTTACACTGACTAACATTGTTACTTGCTGAAGTCCAATCTACGCATGGATTGTGTTGGATGCACCGTTTTAAAAATTGGTGTGGTCAGGTGTATCTTTCGTGGGTCAGTGCAGCGTCAAATTAAGTTTCTTTGAAAACCTTTCTGTGTGGTTAAGCTTAGTGAACACTCATGATGTCAGTCTTACAACGTTGATTTTTATTCGATTCACTCACTCAATCAGCACTCCTGTGACTCGTATCTTTCCCCGCAAATGCTAATGATTCCCCCTTTCTAATGATCAATTCTATTATATTTTTCCATGTTCATGTCGGTTTTGTAATTTTTTCCTGGGAGAGGCAAAAAGTAAATGTCTCATTAGGTGTTTTGTTTTCATTTTATAGAGGTCATATTGTTGCACCACAAGTTTAAAGTGATTGTTAAAGCATTGTTACATTCTTAAAAAAATCATTAAAAACTTACGGTCGGTATATATGTATATGTACCTCTTCTCCTCTTGAAGTAGGAGGGCTAAAAATATGAGAAAGGTGTCAAAAGACAGGAAATTAATCCGGATTTCGCGTAGGCGTATTTTCGTAGTTCTAGGTAAATTTTTCCCCTCGAAAAAAACGAAAAACCCCTTTGGACCATTGTTGAAATGAATTTTTCGAAGTTGATTGTTAGTTTCGGAATCCTGCTGTGCGGATGGTCCACAATTTTGCGCCACGTAGGAGGCGTGTGGTCCAGTAGTGTTATCAGTAGGATTACGGCTGGCAATGCTAACAGCCGTCATTCAAGAATGGGGCACGTGCAGCTTGCTAAGGGACGACTGTTGGAGTTGCATTTTGGAAATTTCAAATACAAACTACCTATTTAGCCTTACATTTAAATGAAATTACGTAAAGCTACGAAAAGATTAATGGTAAATTAAGCATATTTAAACAAAATATATTGATAAAAAAAGGGTCAAAAATGTTTCCACGTTTGCATTTGTAAAACATCGACGTTCGATCAATAGTGCGCTATTAGCTGGTGCTCTACTCAGCAATAGTCCAGCCTAATAGCGGTAAAAACGAATAGTTTCTAGGTACGATTTCGCCTTGCACGAATCTTTTATATTAGCCAAAAATTATAGGCGACATGTGGTTGCTGTTTCAAAGCATCACACGTACGTAGCGGGGAAGGAGATGGGTTTTAAGTAAAAATTCTTAAAATTTGTGAAACAAGGAAACCCATGTAAAGTCTGCCAAATTTATTTGAATAAAAAATAATCTATACCAAGAGCGGCACAAGGAGTATGAAAGATAAAATTACCAAGCATTTTAGTTCAAGCATGCAGCAACTCGCGTGCTACAGCGTTGAAACGGCCTTGCAGCCTGGATGGATAAGGCTGCTTCAAGCCAAGGCGAACTGGGGAAGAAATCCCGTGTCTCGCCTCCTGGCTCATTGCCTGTTTAGGTGCATGCCAGAAAGGCGATAGCTTCTTCAAGCCAAGACCGACTATGTATAAATCGCTTGGCTAACCTCCTGTCTCAATAACAGTACAATCGCCTACCGGAAAGGGAATGGCTTCTTCAAGCCAAGGCCGACTGGGCTACAAATTGCGTGCCTCACCTCCTGGCTCATTAGCAGGTTAGGCGCACACCAGAACAGGGATAGTTTCTTCAAGCTAAGGCCGACTGGACACGAATCGCATGTTTCGCCTTAAGAAGCGCACATAGCTTTTGGGTGGCCGTTGGTCTGATTTATGGTTATCATTTGTTTATCAACTAAGCCTAACGTCTGCAAGGCTGTAAGGGTAGTTTTGCAGTGAATTTGTGTAACAGTGTTGTGGCGAAGATCAGCGTACTAGCACCAGAGTATGATGGATGACGGTGTGTGGTCCTAGGTTCAATATGTACATGTACTTAAGTTGCTTTATAGTAGGGCGTTTGGCTATGGGCCATGGCTCCAATAAATTCATTATTCCCCGGCCCTTACGAAAAACACGTACTACGCTCTGATCATTTGCTTGATCGTGTTAGATATGGAATGTCCGTCATCAGCATAAGAGTTGCAGCATGAAAGCTCCTCGAGCGTAGCGAGACGACGCGGAATGAGCGAGCGATGCGAGCGACTCCGCTAGTATCACTTTAAATATTTTACTCCTCTTTTCGTTTTGATTGTCTTGATTTCTACAATTTTATTGTGTAGATACTGTAGTGTAACTTTTTGTATTTGCAATATAACATGCAAATATAACTGCATTATATTTTAGAACTAGCTGCGATCAAGCAGCTGTTCTATTTTTCGCGATCTAGTTTTGATTGAATCTCGTTTTGCTGATGGAATTACGATGGGCACATGTATTCACTAGTATGCACAGCAGCTGTTAAGGAAATTAAGCGTTACCAATTAGACTAATGTATTTATGTCAGTGTAAGGTACCATCGAATGTAAGGCGCGCCTTATTTTACATACAAGCTTTTTCAATGAAAGCAGTAATTTTCACCCAACTGGTTGCATTCCTCAATATTTCATCCTGCTGAGTATGGACTTCCTCGGGACGTATATAAAAACTATCAGATGGGTGAAGGTGAAATGTATAAGCTGCATTTTTAGCAGAAGTTTCTCTGTGTGGATGCAACTGGAAGTGACACTGGCAAAAGTACTTTATTTGCCAAACATATAATCTAATAATTTCGTATTTTATTGTTCTCAATGGAATGTCTTCCTGGAGGTTTTCGGTTGCTTGTAGCCGCCTGCTTGCATGTCCCTACTGTGTCTGCGCGACGCAGTCCTTATCTATATAAAGCAAGAACGTGGCCGGTTCCGCCATTCATTTTCCTCCAGAGGTTCCTACGCGTCACCTCGCTCTTCGTTCTCCTGTCCTTTCGTCCAGGAATTTCGATTTTCGTCCCGTCTGTCACTCGCAAAACGGCCTCCGCCGAACATGGCTCAGCTCTCGACGAGATTGTGCCCATCGCTCTGGCTTCGTACGCTAGTCGTCCGCCTGGAAACCCCTAGACCGGCACGCCTATGTCGCCAACGACAAAAACGTCTCACTGCTTCAAGTCGGCCAACGAACCTCGCCTCCTCTCGCCCTTTCGGCCATGGTAGTGGATTTCCACCAAGCCAAAGAATTCTTCCGTGGAACGAATCGCAACTTACGTCCGCGACGACTGCTGAGCGGCCGGGCTGGACCGCCGGGCTAGGCCCGCCTACGTCGTCAACGACGGACACATCTCACCGCTTCAAGACGGCCAGTAGACCCCGCCTTTTCCCGCCCTTTCGGCCTTGGAAGAGGACCTCCGCCAAGCCAATGAACTCCCGTAAAACGAAGCACAAAACCTTCAAGCTTCAGCCGCGCAGAACCAGCTGCCTGCCGTAATTTGTCCACGGGACCTTTCGTCCAAGTCTTCTCACAGAGTCCACAGCGTCAACCGCACTGAAGCCGACAATCCAGTCGACTCAGTCTTTCGTCAATGTGGATGATCGACCCCAGAGCCTTCCCCATCTTGCTCCTTGCCGACACGCAGGGCCAGCATGTCAACCATGAACCACAAGAACCGCAAGCGTCACTCCTCCATCCCTTCGTCCACGACAAAGAAACGAAAACCAACATCCAAAGATCAGCTTTCATTTCTCCGTTGTTACACACGGGAAATGAAAGGACGGAACTCATCACGACTCAAGTCCAGTTTTCAGAACTCATTCACTTTCCACGTGTCACGCACGGGAAATGAAAGGACGCAGCTCATCAACATTCCCCACGGGAAAAGCACCTCCTGGGCCGCCGACTCAAGCCCGGCTTTCGTTACTCAACCACGGCCCGGCCTTAACTTTTCTCCTATCACGGACAGGAAACGAATGGCCGCAACTTGTCAGTGTTCCCCACGGGAAACGCACCTCCTGTTCCTCCAACTCCGGCCCGGCTTTCGTCACTCATCCACAAGCCCAGCTTTCTTTTTTCACCTATCACGCATGAAAAATAAAAGGACGCAGCTCTTCAGTGTTCCCTACGGGGAAAGCTCCTCCTGGCCCGCCATCTCAAATCCAGCTCTCCCAAGTCTGCTGAAATCAACCCTGGGCTCCCTTCGTCAAGAACGTCTCAACGGCGTTTCGCCTGATTTTTCCTGACGCCAGCTGCTGCGCTTCTTTTCACCACCTCTTCAAGAGGAAGCTAGCCTCTTTCCATCTGTGGTTTCATTGGATGGCTGCCGCGTCAAGGTCCTGCTTTCTCTTCCACCCCGTTGCTAAGGATCCTCCTTTCACCAAGAATCTTTCACTCAAGCGCCAATCATGATGCCCATCCTTTTGTCAAAGGGACCCCTCACCTCCACGAGACCTTTTTACCTGGTCGCGCCATTGAAGGCAAACAGTGTCAGAGAACTCCGTCCATTTACCAGCACGAGCCCTATCGCCAGGTCTCTCCAATGAAAGCAAACATTGTCATTGAACTCTGTCCTTTCACCTCCACGAGCCCTTTCACCGAGCCACTAATGACAGCAGAGGTCATCATAGAACTCCGTCCTTTCAACACCATGAGCCCTTTCACCAGGTCTCTCCAGTGGAAGCAAAGATCGTCACAGAACTCCGTCTTTTCACCCCCACGAGCCTTTTAACTAGATCTCTCCAATGAAAGCAAAATCGTCAAGGACTCCGTCCTTTCACCTCCACGAGCCCTTTCTCCAGGTCTCTCCATTGGAAGCAAGATCGTCATTGAACGCTGCCTTTTCACCACCACGAGCTCTTTCACCAGTTCGGTCTCTCGCTGACCTCGTCACCGTCTGTCCTTGCCAGCTAGCCCCTTTCATCACAATGACGGTCAAGCCCTCCTCAACCTTTGTCATTTCGTCACAACGAGTCAGCCACCATGCGCCTTCAGTCATGTTATCTCCAACCGGCCTACAACCCCTTCACCCGTAAGACAGTCAAGACGACCGCAACTTCAATCCTTTCGTCACAACTAGTCCGTTTACAGTCAACCACCGAAGGCCCACGGTCCTACCATCTTCGACCATCCGACGGCCCCTTCTTCAGGGAGACGGTCAAGACCACCATAACCTCCACCCTTTCATCACCATCAGACCTGCTCTCAATCGACCACCCAATGCCACAGTCCTTCCACCCCCAGACAGCTAATGGCCCATTCATCACAAAAACAGTCGAGACCATCAAATGACCGTCCTTTCGCCACATCTCATCCCGTCACCTGTAGCTCAATTCATTATTCAACAGCCAAGAAGTCCCTCGGAAGTCCACCAACTCAAAGGTTCTCTCCCCGCACTTTACTACCGCCGCCCACCAATGAGGGCTTTCACCATCAACAAAGCCATCTCGAAGAACCTCGCTGCACTTGCCCGGGCAGTTCGTCCCTTTCTTATTAGAGTCGATCACGATCATCACCAACACTGTCCGACGGCTCTCGCCACCCCAATCGACAAGCCTTTTCCAACAACGTCAAATTTTAAATGGGAAGTTAACACGAGAAAAAAAAATCTTCCGGGATCCAGGTCTCACCCCCGCAAACACCATCCTCAAGACGCCACGACCACACCACCTTTGACCAGGTTCACAGACGTAAACTGTCACAGCCATACAACCGACATGCATTCCGGTTTCCATTGACTATAACAACGAAGGAATTTGCAACCACACTTCTTTCTTTTCCATGATTTTAAACAACCAAGTCAAAATCGAGAAAGATGTCTCCGTCTCATGACATCTTCTTGACTTCATTCCATGGATGTCTTCTCCTCATAGCCCCCTTCTGCCCATCGGCACCATGGTTCCCACACCTGCTGTCTCTACTAGTCGACACTCCAAGAAGCCTCCCTCTTCCAGATCTTCTGTCACGACAAAAGGGCTCAAAACTCCACCCAAACCTGACCAGCCTAAACCTACGCAGGTGGCTACTATCATCAAACTCCTTAAAAAGGCTGGAATCCATCAAGAGAATACCATCCGAACCGCTTCAAAAGCTGCCAGAGACTGAACAAACAGAATGTACAACGGCCACTGGTCCAAATGGTTCTTTGGTGTTTCGCAAGGAAATTTAATCCAACGACCCCTTTCTACCCGAACAGCTAAAATTCTTCACCATCCTTTTCAACACCTACAAGCTCAAAGGCTCAACAATTCTCGTCAACCATTCAGCACCAAACTCGGTCTTCAAGGCAGCAGGAAAAGCCAATCTGCTCGAAGACAACCGGATCTCGATATTCCTCCTCTCATTCCAAAACGAACGACCCTCAACGAAAAGAATTGTTATAGACTGGGACTTGTCAATCGTCCTGCAATCCCTAATTGAAGCTCCCCACGAACCGATGCAAGACAGCTCCCTTCATCTCCTTACCCCCAAAAAACTATCGTTCTCCCAACACTAGCAGCAAGCGCCCGCTGTTCCTTATTAGCCGACTGCATTTTCGGCCCAAAACTTCTCGTCAGTAACCCCCAAGGGCAGGATTTCGAGCCAAAACACAGAAACCATCCAAGCCCTCGAAACCCAATACATTTCCAGCTCTCTCCATCAAAATAGAAGACGAACATGAACGTCTTTCATGCCCCATCCGAGAACTCCATTTCAACCAAACCTGAACCCAACACTAGGACATTCGAAGAGGCAGAAACCAACTGTTCCTACCTGTTGACTTACAAAACAGGAGAAAACACAGCTAAAATGATTTTCCGCTGAAAAAGGAAATCAATCTATGTTGCCTACGACAATGCCAACCTAAGCAGAAAAAAAGCAACAGCACACGGAGTCGGAGCGATCTCAACATCGTGGGCACATCTCACCCCCACAGCCATTGAGGAAATTCTTGCAGCCACATCCTGGCGTCACTCAACGACGTTCACCTTCCACTATCGGAGGAACATGTCAAGAGAAGAGAAGAGACTACACCGGCTGGGACCAATCGTCCCAGCCAGAACTGTGGTCAAGCCCCCTTAAGCACACAGAACAAAGCAGAAGCAAGCCACCCACTGAAGGAAGCAAGATCCCTCATACAACAACGGTCCTTTTCAGAGCCACCAAACCCTACGGACGTGATCCAACTTCCTTTTTCATCACCCTGTTCTGACTAAAGTGCACATTTTTACCATAATACAAATTTTTGGAGGAACGCCTGCTTGCATCCCGGGGCGCCCCGTCAGATCGGTGCCCCCCACCACGTTTGACGAGGTCAGCTGATAATGCAAACTTATCAGGTTAATATGTTTGACAAATAAGAAAGAACATTTTGCCGGCCCTCAGCCTGGCCGGCTAAAAATGGTTTCTTTTTTTGCCTAAAACATACGTAACCAAAGGCCTGCCCTGATTCCCCTCTCGAGTCACCGTCTGATAGATTGAGAGGAAAATAAATGTCGGAACCAGCCACGTTCTTGCTTTATATAGAGGAGGACTGCGTCATAATAAAATGTTATTGAGCAAAACTGCGCGTGTTTACTAACTATTACTGAGAACAACTAGTTATTAATTGGCTTGCTCCTCGTTGGTATGTTGCCAACAGACTATTGTTGGACATTCTCGAAAAGTTCGAGGTTTCCAGAAAAACAAATTTTGTCAACAATCGTTGACGTCATGTATCAGTATGTGATTGTTTCTGATAGTTGCAAAGGGTCATTTTTCTCTAATTTAGGGCCTAAATTAGAATTTAAGAATGCGCCTAACAGAAAATTGGAGAAGTTTCCTTTCTTCCGACACCTTTCTCTATTTTTTGCCGCCACTAATTCGAGAGGAGTAGAATGACACATAAAAGTAAATAAATAAACACACTGAACGATTTTTAATGATGTAAGATATCCTAACAAAGGGAAAAAGAACAAGATTCTTCGTTGTTGTATTTAACACGTAAAAATTGGATGCGACGCGTTAAACAAGCGCTTCTCTGTCACCAAAATATTACCGTTGCTTGCAGCTGTGCAGAATACGAACGTGAAACTGACAATCGAAACCGAACGCAAAAGCGGCGGAAGTGGATATTCTGAATAGTAAAGCGCATCAGCAGGCAGGCGCGACCTTGGTGGAAAGCTCTCAGTCAACCACACAGTGGCGTAAATAACGGTGGGGTTGGGGGAGAAGGAGCCAAGGGGGAGTAAAATCCATTACAAAAATAAGTTTATTCGTCATGTTTTCGAAAACCTTTTTTTTCCCCCATGGAGCCGTGCTTCGAGCAATGCAAGAAAACTATTTGTTAACCAAAGGTGGGCTTCCTCTAGTTAGCAATAAAACCATGAGGCAGGAATCCCGTGTCACTCATTCAGTATAAACAGGAGCCTATAGAAAACAACTTGTTTTCTATAGGCTCCTGGTATAAACAACAGATTCAAAATTTTCAACGCGTTAATCACTCGTCAGTCTCAATGGAAGTCCATTCTTTGAGTTAGGGGGTTAGACGATTGCTTCATAGCAGAACCTGTATTGTTGATGCGCTAAGCATCCTGTCTAGATTACACGCCAATGTGTTCGTCCCCTGGTTTTATAATTTTATTGTTCTTGAAAAAAGAAGAGGACGTACGTTTTCTAGCAACAGTATCTTCAACTTTTCGTGTTTTCGCAATTGCGTATTATTAATCTTCTTTACCATTTTGTGATGGTAAGGAAGATTAAAAGGACATTCCTCCAAGCGCCGTTTTTTCGATCCTCCACATCAAGTATGGCCCCAAAGGTCTAATTTCCTTACCGTTAGTCAATCCCTTGGTAAAAATCCGCTTTAAAAAGTGGCATCTAGAAAATTTGCTGTTGAATAATTGTTAACTTTATTTACTGCGTCCCGCAGTATATCATGCATTGCGCGCTTACAATAATCATGACGTTTCATCTCTGTATGTGCATGTACTAATTTGCTAATAACTACCATGAGATCAAAAATCTAAAAGCGTAATGCGTTAAACATTAAAATTAATTATTCCAATAAATCGCCGAAGCAAAATTATAAGACACTAGCCTAGAAATTTATAAATTGTGATGTTAGAATACGAGAATCATTCCGGTTTGTGACGACACGATTAATGCGTTTGTGCTGGTTCGTCTATTAGGCACAATGCCAAATGAGACAGTAGCTTCGTTCTTTGCTGCGAAGAACGGCGCTACTATCTCAGATGACCTTGGTGTTCAATGTGTGCGGAAGGCGATCAGCGCGAGCTGTTAAAAGGCAGGTGGAAGGTTATAAGGCAGGCCGGGTGTCCCTTTAATAGTAAATACATATGTTATGGGAGATTGTGAGAAATACATACGGCAGGGAACTTAGGGCTTCAGTGAATGTTCGTAACAAAACACAAACACATCAGCTAAAACGGAAGCCGATTATTTCACAGACAATCACTTCGTAGACATTCATTTCGAAGAAACGATCGTTTCAGACATCCATTTCAGAGCCAATCATTTCACAGACTCAATCATTTCACAGACATTTTGATATTTCTAATATTATTAAAATTCTGAAAAGTTGCCAACAGCTTTTTCACATCATCATTTCCAGACATTAATTAACGAATTAAAAAAAATATCGTTACAGACCTTTTGCTTCCCCTCTGTACTATTTCTTACCTGTCAGTTGTCTGCAGTTTTTCAGCTGTGCATTGTTTTGCTGGCCAAAATAGGCTCGAATTCTTAATATTACAGACGCAAATAACCAATGTGTTGTGGGCCCTTTTTTCATATAATTTTTTCCTTCCTACCTTCCTTCCTTTTTCCCCTCCCCAGTCTGTTCCACCTCACTTTCTTGCGTTTCCTTGGTACACTCCCGTTTCGCCGACTCCCGTTTCGCCGACTCCCGGTTGGCCGAATTTACGAAACGATATGATCCCGTTTCGCCGACTCTCAAGTTATTTTACTGACGTCAACGCACAAACAATAGTACGATTCGTTAACCAATGACATTAAACCAGAAAGTAAGACATTTCGATTAGAAAAGTTGACATGCTGTTTAATTTAGGTATGCAACATGCGCCCATCATTTGTTAAAAAAGGACACATATTCGGTCATTTTTTTATTAGAACGTTTCAAGGTTAAGTAGATGTTTGTTGTTATTTGTTTGTAAATAGATGAAATTCGCAGTATAGAAGTCAACGAATGATACAATGAAGTTTAATACTACGAACTGCCAAAAATGTTCTTTGCCCCCCTGTCGAGGGATTATTGCGCCTCCCCCCCCCCCCTCCCGCCTGGGATTGGGTGGTAGCACTACTCTCGACACGAGCCCGAGACACTACAGGGCCCTTCTCATCCCGAATTTTTTTTTTTAGGGAGCACGAATCCAAAGTGCTATTGTTTTATTCATTCAGGTACATCGTCACAGGAAGAGAAAATAGAAGAAACGGAGCATGTTGAAATCGTAGAATCGTAGCGCATATCGTGCAATATGACAATAGATTTTTTCTTTCATTGGTAGCTTCTTGTCAAAATAAGGTAGACCTTAAATTGTTACTGCACTGTTTAAGGAACTAAGCTACAAATTGTGGGGAATAATTATTTCTTAAAGTGGTCGTCAGTCAGTCTCTGTTTTTAGCTACATGCGAATGAACTTTTTATTTCTTGCGGTCGGTGAAACGGGAGTATAACTTTACTGAAATTCGGCGAAACGGGAGTCGGCGAACCGGGAGTCGGCGAAACGGGAGTCGGCGAACCGGGAGTCGGTGAAAGGTGGGTGAACCCGTTTCCTTCCTTTTGTCTTCACCCCCCCCCCCCTCCTTCAAATCCAAAGACGTTTTAAACAGATTTGATTTTTATGAAAGTCAAGCCGTCAATTTCTTTTTTCATGGATAAGCAGCTTATATTAAAAATAAAAACATAAAAATTATAATAATTATGGGCTTTTAAAATACCGTTAGTTTTTTTTTAATGTATGCAAAATTGTCAGTGAAATGAATGTCTGTGAAACTAATTTCTGTGAAAGATTGTTTATGAAATGATCGTGTCTGTGAAATGAGTGTCTGTGAAATGAGTGTCTGTGAAATAAGCCTTCTCTGAAGTGATTGTCTGTGAAATTAACCAGACCTTTTAAAATGTGCCCCAATCTGGAGTGATTCTTGTGCAAGTTACTGGCTGAAGGTGCGTGAAATATGTAATTTGCCTTCCCCTCCCCCCCGAAAAATATTTATTTACGCCACTGCAACCACAGGGGCTTGTCACAAAATACGAGTAGGCCGGCCCACAGTTTAAATAACACTTCCCCCACTGCCGGGCAGATGCCGTCGTTCTGAGCAGACAATCAATTATAGGCGTTGCTTCAAAATAGGCAAACCTTTTATTACTGTCAATAATAATTCGAGTCAGTAACTTATTTTATTATGCGACACGGTAGCCAAATGTAAGAAGCGTTTGCGAGAACCGTACATGTTAAAGCACGAATAATATTTCAGTGTCATTAACAGGGTTCCCTTGCATACATTTTCTTTTTAATTTTATGACAAAACAAATCGAAGTTTTATGACAATTTGATGGCTAATCGACATCTTGTTTTCATTTAACCCACTTCAGGACAACTAAGGCAGCACCCCGTATATGGTCCGTGTTTTATAGCATTGTTGTGATTTCCTGTTTGTGTGAAATACTGTAATTTCCCGTTAACAGTCGCCCACGCTTTCATAAGATTTAGTTGGACCCAGGATTAAGAGACACAGAGGCCTAGAAATCTTTGACATGAAAATATTCAACAGAATAAAGATTATCGAGTTTCCCCACTACGGGTGTCACTAGAATGTGGATTATCGAGATTCCTACTGCTGATACACACACACACACACATACACCGTTACATGTGATTTCCCGTTAGCAGTTACCCAAGCTTTCATTAGATTTAGTTAGGTCAAGGGTTAAGAGACATAGTGGCCTAGAAACCGTTTGCATGAAAATATTGTGACTGGAAAAAACATGACGTCATCAGTACTGTGCCTCTTTGTTGAAAACACAGTTCGAATCATCAAGGACCACGCTAGTGGTCCGCCCGCCAAGTTCAATAATTATCACACTTCATTGTAACTTCATTGTAAGAAAGGCATTGTTTAACTCCTGCATTGTTGTTGCATGGCCACTAGCTTTGGTACTTTATCTGAAACCAGGGTTGAGCTTATTTCACGATGACGAGGATAAATACCTATGCGGCGAAACAGCTTGAAAATTGTTGGAAATGGGCAGTCTTTGTGCCCTGACAAGTAATAGTTGTATTTCAATCAAGTGCACAAACTGTATTAATGTGATAAAAGTGCGTGAAGATCGTTGATTTCAGTTGACTACTGACTAATTCCGCTCATAAAATAAATTATGCGACAGATACGAATGAAATTTGGTATTCAGCACTCTTTTAAGTCCAATACGTGCCTTTTAAGGTTTGACGTTTGGGGAGGCATTAACTAAAAAGATTGCAATCATTTGTAATGCTATTTTTCTGTATGTTGGGAAAACGCCACCGGTGATCAAAATAACATTACTCGTTATGAGGTTCAGGTTCAGGTTAATTTTATTTGAGTTCTAAGGCCCTTGAAGCCATACACTCACCCTACTGCCTTAACCTAACTTACGCTATACATTCATGACAGCTTTGAACATATCACACATGGCCTTCCATACTGTGCAGCTGTACCGTGCTAGAAATCCTTGTAAACCACATCGCTCCAAAAACGATCTCCACTGTGCACACAGTCCAACAGCCCAACAGTGTTATTAGTGTTAACGAGTAACAATGCAAACGGACTGCCAGAAATAATCGGCAACACAACATTGTTGATAAAATGCACGAGCATGCATGCATGGCTTCGGGCCACTAAGCTCTTAATAAATCCGCAGTCCGCGCTATTGTTGTTGATGGTTGGTTATGGTTTGATGGTTCAGCCGTTGCTGGCTAAATTCTGCGTGGCAACGGGTGTACGTAACCATAGATTAGAAAGTTAACTAGATGTTCCGTCTCGCCTATTCCCATGCTACGCGGACCTCTAGCGGAAGTTGCGGCTACTAATACCTCTGCTAATGCTTT
>JAHWFP010027412.1:12877-24003 GCA_023313725.1 Lithobius niger
GTCTTGGGGAAAGGGCCAAATGTGTAGATTTTGTTGTGTTGCAGGTACGAATTTAGGCCAAATTGGTGTATTCGTTGTGGCACAGGTAAGGACTTGGACTATTTTTTGTATATTTTTTTGATTTGCAGGTAAGGATTTCAGCCAGATTTGTGTATTTTGTTGTTTCACTGGCGAGAAATATGGGCCAAATTTGTACATTTTGTTTTTCAAGGTTTTTTTTTTAAAGGTTGTTCAATTTGTTGTTTTGACAGAATAAAAGCACTCAAAGTAGTTAACGTTTTAAAAAGCCAGCAAGTGCACATGTATACAGTAAAATGCGACGTTTCGGGATTTATCATCCTTTCAACAAGATACACTTAAATGGTTTCCCATTCTAAAGAAAAGCAAGCCAGAGCAGTAAAAGGTAAAAAATAAAAAGTTAAAAAAGATAAAAGTGAAGCCCAGTCAGCGCAAAAGCTGAACTGGGAGGACCTCTCCCTAACGAAGCAGGGAAGAAGTGATTTGTAGAGCGGAGGTGGCGGCTATTTATGTGGGATGGCCCTTGTGGGAAAAATTTGCGATTCCAAATTTGTGAAGGATTGGTATATATTCCGAAAACTGTTTATTATTAGGCATCAAATGATTATGGACTGGTGGTCGTTGTGTTAGGATGCAAAGTGTTTCTAAGTTAAGACGTGCACGAAAATTATTTTCTTGAAAAATGACTTGCGTATTTTGAAGATCTGGGGTGTTCCCTGTCTTTATCTGGTGCTGAACCACAGAGTTGGTTTTATCTTTGTATTTAAGGTTGGATTTGTGCGATGAAATCCTTTTATTAAGTTGACTTGTAGCTTATGCTATAAAAAATATTTTTTGCTTGACAACGGGATGATAAATCCCGAAACGTCGCATTTTACTGTATACATGTGCACTTGCTGGCTTTTTAAAACGTTAACAATTTGTTGTTTCACATCCAAGGATTTGGGCAAGATATGTGTATTTTGTTCTCGTTATTGTACAACTCAATTGCGACACAACAAAATATACAAATTTGGCCCAAATGCTTACCTGTGCTGCAATAAAATGAACCCCAATGGCTTCTTGATGGATCTGTTGAATAGTGTAGGGGAGGTGGGGAGGAGGGGTTTACTGATTTAGTACACATCGTGTGAAACTAATATTACGGCCCGGGCGCCCTTGTTTATGGATGGATGCTTTTGTAAAATAAATCTTTTTTTACATATCTGAAAAGTGTTCCTTTTTTTTTTTTTACCCCATGCTGCCTCATGTAAAATACAATGAGCGAGACCACTCGAAACTTAAAGCATTGTATATACATGCATACATATCTTATGATATGACGTCGTCGACAAATCCACCAATAACATTAGGCGAGACATGACGCCCTCTGGGGAGAGCTCGCCTCCTGCCGACGAATCAGGTAATTACTAGAATGCCGAGTCACATCCTGCAAACGCAAGCAAAGGAACTTTGGCGGGAAGAAGAAGAGGGGCGAGAAAAAAACGAGAAAGAGCGAGAACAGACTCTCGTCTGATGCTGCTGGGTTGCGTTGGTTGGAAGGAAAAGGTGGGGTGGGTGGGAGGGTGGAAGTGATGCGGGTGAAAACGAAACGAGAGATAGAGGGATGGGGCGGGGGGAGGGGTGAAACAACGAAGGGGTGTGTGCGTAGGCGAAGGAACGAAGCACGAGCACGATCTGGCGCTCGTGTTTTATTGGACTCACGCTCCCGAAAATTAATTTCTAAGACGCTCAGATCAGGGCTGCGCTGTAGAGCTCATTACCCGCTACACGGCACGAGCGCGTCGCCCGATAAATCAGACAGAAAGCGAGTTGGCAAGGAGGGGGGAGGGGGGATGGGGGAGTGAAAAGGAGGGGATGTGAAACGTGAAAGCGTCGTATTTGGAACAGCCGCCGTTCCAACATATTCTACGCTCACCCTGCCACCTTACCCCCAGCCCACCCGTCCTTCCACAAATTTCTAGACTAGATCACTATCCCACCGCTCTAGTGGTCTCCTCGTTGCCCGTCTGCCACCGCCGGCGTCCGGCCGCCCCCCCCCCCCCCCCCACGAGCCAACCCCGCGATCAATAGCAGGAAACGTAACAAAGCTTTACCCGAGTCCCGAGCCAATCGCAAAGCTCGTTACATCTCCTACGTCCTGAGCATCCTGCGAGCCCCCCTCTCAAAACTCGGCTCAGCTGCCTAACGTTGGTTCGTCGGTACGGCGCCTACGCCAACAACCATCGGTTCCCGAACCGTCTAACGGCGGCGCAAAGCCCATCGTGAAAGCTGTTGCAGCCCGAGTGTGGCACAGCGCAGACGCAGTTGAGCTCAGCCAGCCAGCCAGCCAGCTAGTGTCTCTGGCGCTTGCTCTCTCGCTCGTGCTAATTGGCGGATCAGGTGTAAATTACCGCTCGCCCACTTGATAGCAGGTCTCAAATCAAATTTCACAGTCATTTTCGGCTGAATTATTCACCAACCCCTGGGTACACTGAGAACTAATAGTTTTGACATGTGAATGAAGCCGAGCAGTCCTCGATGCGCCCCGACGTGGGGCCCAATGTGCCCCTAATGAATTTCGAGCGCGCTTCGCCTCACAACAATTGCCTTTAATTTTTAACGCGCGCGCGCGCGCCAGCCAGCACCACGCGCTCTTCTCATCTCGTGCTTTCTGTCTCTCTGCTCTTCTGGGTCCATTTTTTTCCCTCCTTCGCTCCCCCCCCCCCCGACTCGTTCGCTCTATCACGCTGATTCTTGCTCATCCGCCTGTACGACTATCTATCTCTCAGCATCTTGATTCTAACCTCTGCATTGAGGTGGAAGGTTGTGGGCCAACGAGGTGGGGGCGGGGGGGAGGGGGCGGAGGGGGATGGGAGAGGTAAACAGGTCTCGAGCCATGCAGCGCAGCGCACCAACGCAATTGCGACGATGCTCGTGCCGCTGCGTCGTAAGACCGCTTGCTTGCACGTATACTTGCAAATTATGGCAAACCTTCGCCGGAAATTCGTCGGATATTTTCGTCACGGTATAAAGTTCGTGAATTTTACAGTTTCGCACTACTTGTTACGTACAGGGAAAGAAACGGAAGGGGGGGGGGGGGCGCGGCACATGCTACGATTCTGTGTGCGACATAAGGTTTAGGAATCTGATTGGTTGATCTTGGGCTCTTATCGATGGGCCCTTACCCATTGACCTATACCCTTCTTCGATTCAGTCCTGTAACTTTGACGAGGAGCCCACAGTTACAAATTAATCACTTGGCATGCACGACTGAATTGTGGACATCATTTCTTTGCCATTCGAGTTGCCCCCTAGTTTGGAACTCACTGCCGAGTGCGACGGTATCTGCATCCTCTGTAAATAGTTTTTAAAAGTTGTTGTCACTGGTCGACCCATCATCATTTTTTAAAAAGGTCTGAGCACTATGCACATTAATTAATTAATTCACTGATTCTCCCTAGTTGCTCCTACTTCCGAGATCGTCTAAGGATACGTTTTATTGTGTATGCTATAACTTTATTGTTACTCATTTTCATTTTTTATCCTCTTGTTTCTCATTTTCCACTGTTTTTTTTTTTTCCCACTGGTTGACAGGCGATTGGGGGATTTGAAAGTTTAAACAGGGTGCAGTCTTCATTGTGCCATCTCTCGTACTTCTATGTACATCTCTTTTCTGCATCTTAATGCTGTCCTTTTTTGGCTGGATGTCAATGCACCCCTGGTGTCCTTTCCTGACCTGTATACTACTGCACCAAACATTTTATTATTTTTATTATTTTTATCTGTAGTTTCATTGATTTTCTGATTTTTTTTTTTTTTTTTTACTTTTTAGTGAAGTAAAAAAAAAATGGGCTAAAAAATCTGCCAAGTTGTAATTTTCGCTTCATCAGACGACTTATTCACGATCCGTTTTAGTCTTCTGTACGCCGTAACCGGCGAGAAGACTATTGCAACGACTTTGTCCGTCCGTCCGTCGCTTTTTTCAGCTTCGCAACCGTACCAGCTATTGACGACCATTGTTTACAAGGTCCATTGTTTACAACGTCCATTGTTTAATAGACTGCTTCGACGTAACTAAATTAAATAATAACAGCAGTTGTAGTGCATGACAGAGGTGTGCGCCTCAACATTGGAAGTGGAGGAACCGTACAGAAGACCGGTGCGACTAGGCAGTCGCTGTAGCCGCTTGTTATATATACGTCCCGTGTGCAACTTAGGCGGTCTTGGGGATCGATCTGGCCTTCTTTTGGTTGGCGACCGAACAACTCTAACCTCTCACGTGCCACGGTAAAATGGTAAATTTACACTTTTCATGCAGCCTTCACTTTTTTTTCTGATTCTAAAAAGAGATTTGACGTGTCTGTTGACTTATAGTGTGCGCGGCGTATCTTGAGTCCTGCACGAATTATGTGATCGGCTACGTCTTCCTGGAGGGGCCGGTTTTTATCGGCGGCCGCCATTGTTTTTGTAACTATTTTGGGTATCGACAAGGCACTCTGCGACCAAAAACATACAATGGATTATTTGTGTTCCTTCTGGGGCGAACTCAAGATGGGCCGCGGACACTACAATAAGGTTTTTTAAACCATTGCTTGGTAATGAGTTGGCCCTCCCAGAAACGTGATACACTTTTTGTTTAATCGTATGGTTTCATGTTTTCACCAGAGTCTTGCTGATTTTTTACTATTACCAACTAAGTGCTCACGTCGTAAAACACGATGTAATTCATGATTTCTCAAGTTCCAATCGAAGTTACAGACGCCGGAGTCTTGATTTTTTATTGTATGCTGCCATCATAACCCTCAGACAAATTCTCATATACGTAGTTACAACGGACGACTGTTATGCGTTAGAAACGGAGTTTAATCATATACAGGGTTCACACTCATATCTAAAAATGAATATCCCTGACTATCCCTGATTTTCCCTGACTTATTTCTTCAAATATCCATGACCAAATACGTGCACTTTGTAAAATTGACCTGGCATAATAACTACATCTGGATGGTAGCTGCACATTTTTTTTATTATTTATTTATTTAAAAAATTGGACAAGAAAGGCAGTAGAAAAGCGACTGGAACTCACGATACCACACGGTTTATTCTAAAAACAAAATTCTCAAAATGGAAAAGAAAAACGGTTCATTAAAAAAAGATTGTAAAAAAAAAAGTTCATTCTAAAAACGAATATTCATGACTATCACTGACTTTTCTCCAATTTTCCCTGACCGTGTTTCAGATCCCTGACTCCCTGATTTCCCCTGACTATCCAGGTCGGTATGAACCCTGATATATCAGTAAGTTAGAACTAGGGAAATATCTGATCGCCTTCCAACCTCTAACGTTCGTTCGTTATTCGCAAATCGCTTACCCTTCAAGGTGTAGAAACTCCGTCGACGCAAAGCAGCGGTTTTTGTTGTATTGCAAGGCATTTAAGTCCTAACTTTTGTTATTGTCCACAATGAAGATGGATATAACGATGCGTTTTCATATTTCGTCTCTCGCTGCAAACGGTTTTCCGACTGGCGACATGAGATGAGAAGTTGGTCGTATGCAATCTTACTTTGTGAGTGGACATCGTTTGGTAGCTATCCCCCCCCCCTCCCCTAACAAGGCACGAACGAACTCACAACAACCTTAAAACCCGCAAAAAAAAATTTTTTCCAGACTGAGCTGTTTTTTTTTGCTCCTTGTTCACAAAGATGACGCATACAAAACGTTAAAATATATTTCAAAAGTGGGACTAGCCCCACACACAAGTTATCTGGGGGCATCCATGTTGGAATGTTTTAATCGTGTATATGCGTCATCTTTGTGAACAAGGGGCAAAAAAACAGCTGTGAAAATTAAAATTTTTGTGTGGGTTTTGTGGTTGTTTGAGTTCGTGCCTACTCAGATCAGGGGCATCTTTTGCTACGTAGAGAAATAGGTATTGGTGGGACACTGATGTAGTGGGTAAAACGGGTAATAAGTTGTGGATAAGATCATAAACGGGAATAAGTGATGGATAAACGGGGATAAACTGTTAAAACGTGGTGAATAAATGTTGATGATGAGTGGTGGATAGATGGAGATGAGGGTGAATGAATGGGTATCAGTGATGGATGAACGGGGATAAGGGTTGGATAAGCGGGAATAAGTGGTAGATAAACGGGGATAAGCGTTCTACAAATGATAAGCGATAAACGGGGATAAGCAGTGATAAGGAGGTTGATTTTGACGTTTGAAATCGACTCGGGGGCCACTCTTGGAAGCTGTCGGTCCAAGGTTCCCGTCTGGACTGCCGAAAAATTTTGTTGGCTGTTCGTGTAATTCCGGTTTGGAACTCCCTGACTGAGGAGGCAGTATCGATGAAAACTGTGCCTCTCGGTTCCGTCGTGTATTGGACAAGCTACATCTTAACCATTTTATGAAGCGTCGACCAAATTTTTTTTCTATCCTTCCCTGCCTTTCAGACCCATTACAGGATTGGTATCAGTGTCTCCCCTTCCCCCACCCTTCCAAGTCCTGCCCACTCTCTTGAGGGGGAAAATATTATATTATAAACGGAGATAAGCAGCGACAAGTGGTTATAAATGGGAATGAGTGGTGGACAAATGGGGATAATGGTAGACGTGGATAAACTGGGACAAGTTGCGTATAACTGGAAATAAGCAGTGATAAGCAGGAGATAAGCAGTGGCAGGTAGTGATGATAAATGGGGGGAAAACAGTGCTAAAGTGGTGTCACCACTTGTTCCCCGGATAAGTGGTGATACGCGGGGATAAGTGGTGCGATGAATAGAAATTTCGGTGCTCAAGATCGGGCGGCGTAACAGTACAGTAACTGCACTCGGAGCCAGGATGGTTTTACTGCCTGTGCGGGTTTTACCAGAAACAAACCCAAAAAGCAAAAAGAACCTGCCAAGTTTCAGCCAGTCAAAGAAGTGATATCAGAATGAAATGGCTGCCTCCAAGTTTTCTACATGGTGTACCTATCTAACTCCACGTACTGACTCGAAAGTGTTCCCCTTAGAAAGAAGTGATATCACCCACGCCAACGAACAACCGCCAAGCTTATCCCACCGACTATGAGGTCAATGGTTAGATGAAAAACCTACCCATTGCTACTTGCTTCTGGATGTTTTGTGTTTTCTCGTTTTATTTTTGTTTTCCTTTTAAAACTAACTGGTGAGACTTGTGTTATAGTGCATGGAATTCAGTGTTTCCAGTTGCCAATTTTTCGTGGTTATAAAATCTTTTTATTTTCTTATCGTATCTTGACGCGCTGGCTTTTGTTTCTTCTGGGGGCTCAGAGTTTGTCGTCATGCCTCATACAGTCTCGTGTACAGATATAGTAACTTGCGTGGTACTAATTCCCGGGCAGACTGTAATGCTTACTTAAATTTAATGTCTTAAAGGTACATTCCTCCCAGCGCCATTTTTCTCGATCCTCCACATCAAGTATGGCCCCAAAGTTCTACTTACTTACCGTTAGTCGATCCCTTGCTATAAAAATCCGCTTTAAAATGTGGCGTCTAAGAAATTTTCTGTTAAATATTGGGAACTCATTTAATAGCATCCTGCGGTTATATGATCCTTTGCGCCCATATAATAACCATCTGTGAGTGTGTGCATGTACTAATTCTTAATCGCCTGCTAATAATTACCACGACATCAAAAATCTAAAGGACTAATGCGGTAAAAAAAATTATTTAAGCGAATAGAGCGCCGAAGAAAAAATTATAAGATACTAATCTAAAAAATTGTAAAGTGCGATGTTAAACTACGAAAATCATTCCGGTTTGCGCTGACCCAATTTTTGAATTCATGCTGTTTCGTCTATTTATCATAGTTGACCTTGTATTACTATGCAGAGTCTCGCGAAACGGTGGTAACATGCGCGGATGGAGATCGGCGCGTGGCCGTTGTAAGGCAAGCAGAGTGTACCTTTAAGTGGTGGTTCTGGTGTATGTATGCAAGTAATGGGGCGTACGATTTAGAAGGATTTTTCTCCAGAGTAAACCATCCATCCACGGAGAGCTTGATTACCCAAATTCAATTCAATTTCAATTTAGTTTAATGCCAGGCCTCGACCCTCAGTCATGCGCCTGGATACATAACATACAACAATAAATCTTAACCCGAGTTTCCCGGTAACAATACATGTCTTGATATTTTTTTATTTTTTTGTTTGTAACTGATTCTTACTGCTAATCGACAGTTCACCATACCGGCAGTTCACCTTTTTTTAAATTAGCGCCGTGTAAAGATCTGAACACGCTCGTCCTTTTTCATTGCTACCGTGCCGGTAAATGAACATGCTCTCACTGAGGCCATGAAAAGAACGAATAAGCACAGTCTTTCACATTAATATGCTGCGCTCGGATTGGTTGTCACAATGACTACTTACCTCGCCTATGGTTCGGTGCAATATGGGGAAGATACATTTTTAACCGGACGTGTCGTCCGTACAACTAGTGGTAAATTGTCGGTGCGGAGTGGTACTTTAAATTTGGCTACTGGAAACCGTCTGTAGACAGCCAATAGGTATACGAAAAGCGCATTTTTTGGGGGGGTGGGGTGGAGGTCACATTATTTTTGGACCGTGAGTGTGGGGGAGAAAGATAAGTTTTGAGGAGCTCATCGAAAATTTGGTGGTTTTAATAATAATAATATTTGTTTGTTTTGAGAACAACTGGAATGCGAATGATCCTACAGACCCACTAACACGCAACCAATTCTAATAAGACCTACCCTGGGTGGGGTTGATAGCAGGAGGCAGATGGGTCTAAATACTGACAAGACTCGAAAGATATACCTTTTTCAGTCAAACACTCTGTCAGGGTTTGCTCCCTGTGGTTCACGGCTACGAGGATTCAATGCTATTCTGCCTCTCTCAACAGTGCGATTTTCTTGTCTGTTGAGGGCAGAATGGTTGGGGTGACATGCCCTCCTCACGTTCTCGTTCTGGTAAGCGCCAGTTCGAGGTTGTGAGGTGACATTCACGCCATCTCGGCTAGTGATAAAACAGTTTTCCAGCTGTCATAACACATTATCCCGAAACTCTTTAGGTGCTGGGCAATATTCAGCCCAATTTCGAAAACTCGCGTGAAACGTGTCATTTCCACATCTGAACGTTCAAGCACGGGTGGTGATAAGCTTCTTTCTGAGCCCGAAAATTCAGGCGCAAAGAGGTCATCATCATTTCCCCAGTAATCATTCAAATCTTCTCCTAAGTCTTCGACTAAGGGTGCATTTCTGCTTTCCCCAGTTCTCGCCCTTTTTCGTGAATTTTCCATGGCAGGATATTTCAGTAATTTAGGCGTGACAAACAAGGTATTTTTCGCTCAATTACAAGCTACGAAACTCGTAATTTTCACTGGTTGAAAAAAAAGAAATTTAGCGTTCCCGCTTTTTTTTCCCTGCGAAATGCCTCTTCAGTCTGGACCCCTTCTAAGGTTTATATCCACACCTACTGCATTTCAATTTAAGTCTGTTTCGTATCACAAATCTAAACTCTTAAGCAGTAGCCAAAATGATTTCAAAATGATGAGTACTCAATTAGCTCACCACTGGCCAATTTGACTTCCGCTCGTAGCTTCAAAAGTGTGCTCCTTCACTTTTTCAGGCCTTACAAATATCTTGTGTAGCGTTTTTATTTCACTACTCAGTGTTTTGTGAACATCTTTATTTTCTATTCAGAAAATTGATGACTTTATTCGAGCCGTCCTTTTACCATCGGGAAAGAATAAAGTGCGGCTTTTTGTAAATCTCGCCGAGTCTACAAATTACCTCTCGTTTTAACGTTAATTACTTTCGTAAATAACGGGGTTACCATTTTATCGTAAACCGGAAGATTTCAATGATAAAAAGAATGACCAACGTTGGTTTGTCGTATTCCGTAGCTTTTAACTCTCGATATACAACCTCCCCAACTACCGACTAGGTAAGTAAAAATTTGCAAAAATCATCCGCACACGATTTTTCTATTTCATGCTTATGCCATCCCGAAGGTTTGGAAACATGAACTTGCCTATCCCGAAGGTTTAGGTTCAAATCACGGCAGGCCCCCAAAATATGTGACGTACTCAGGGAGTAGACGATTGAATCCAAGAATAATCTTAAACCCAATTTACTCCTTACTGCATAGCTAGGGGACTATGCACTGAGAACACATATTAGGCATTAAACACAAGTTTAGGAGCTTGGTCTTATCCTTAGCTGAGTGCTAACCTTTCGAATCGTCTGCCCCACACCAAGTGCCCTCCTGTTGTCCAGGCCCTCGTATTTATACGCGGGGTGAACAATAGAAGTAGCCTGAGGCTTTACGTTGCGCAACCGCTAACAGGTAGGATCCGGTTCTAACTGGTTTGAACAATAGAGCAGGCTCGTTACCGGGCTGTTGGCGTTCGGCCAAGTTCCGGTGTAGACGGAAGTTGACTCGACGCCAAGCAGCTTATGTAACTACAAGGCACATCCTGAGCATTTACTCATGGTGCACCTTGCTATTCGTAAATAGCCCGTTACACTTTATTTAAGTGCGTCCCACACTTATATGATCCTTTGCGCGCTTAGAATAACCATGACGTTTCATCTCTGTGTGTGCGTGTACTAATTTGCTAATATTTACCACGAAATCAAAAATCTAAAAGACTAATACGGTAAAAATTAAAATTAATTATTCCAATAGATCGCCGAAGCAAAATTATAAGACACTGGCCTAGAAAATTATAAATTGTGATGATAAAATACGAGAATCATTCCGGTTTGTGACGACCCCAATAATGCTGGTTCGTCTATTAGGAACAATGCCAACTGAGACAGCTGTAGCTGCGTTCTTCGCTGCGAGAAACTCGGCTACTATCTCAGTTGACCTTGGCGAGGTATATACGCGGATGGCGATCAGCGCGTGGCTGTTATAAGGCAGACGGAAAGTTATAAGGCAGGCGGGGCGTTGCTTTAAGCCTTAAGAAACACAAGCAGCACACGAGTTTAGTCAACTAAAAAGTACGACGAAATCAAGACAGCCGCGAATAATAATCGCTCGCGCTTGTACGTCATACAGCGAGAGAAGGAAGGAAGGGGGCGCACGAGCCATAGCGCTCTACGCAGTTTGCCAGCACGCGCCAAGAGGGCGTCGTTTCA
>JAHWFP010027413.1:19358-41453 GCA_023313725.1 Lithobius niger
ATGGAGACGAAATAGCTGATCACAAATGAAATAGTGAATGTGCCATCATCACTAGTAATCTCTAATGGCCACGGTCTTGAAATTGGGCGGCCATTTTGAAATAATGCTTATTATAATATTAGATTTCCTTCAAATTTAGAACGGAGACGAAATAGTTGATACCAAGTGAAACAATGAATGAGCCATCGTCGCTTATAATCTCTAATGGTCGCCATCTTCAAATCAGATAGCCATTTTGAAATTATGCTTATTGTAGTCCGATATCTTTCAAATTTAGGATGAAGATGATGTAGTTATTACCTATTGAAACAATGTTATGTGCCATTGTTATTATTAATCTGCAATGCCTGATATCTTGCAGCAGGTAGCCATTTTGAAATTATGCTTATTATTGCCCGATTTACTTTAAACGGAAAAATTAAAAACGTAAAATCAAAAATGAAAAAGGAAGTTGTACACTCCGTTTCTAGGTTGGGTAAATTCTGTTATTCTCGTTGCACGTACTACTGTCATTTGCACTGTTTTATAGTTCAGCTGCAATTCTCAACGTGACACGTTTTAATAAACAAAAACGGAACGTTAAATGTTAAGAGTAAGGGTCTAACAGTCAAAACCTAGAAGGAATATGGACAAGTTTTGACAGTAAGGGCCTAGGTGTACAACTTTGTCAGTAAGAGGGTGGTAACCATTAGACCCTTACTACCCGGTGGCCAGCTTTCGTCGTTAACAATACGAAAACAATTAAATTTATTGAAAGTTTTTAAAGATATTCGAAGCACAAAACACTGCTACACGTGCCATCTGTTATATTTACAAAGTTGGATTTACAAAATTGGTTTACTGAGTCATTAAGTAAGTCCAATGTTAGCGGGTTGTGCGTTTCCTGCTTTGCTTTAGGTAGAAAATCTTTTTTTTTTCGGTTTGGTAACATGACAACGTATTCGCAGTAGAGAGCATTATTGGTTGTCATCAATTACTTTAAATGTATTAAATTCGTACAAAGATACGAAGATCAAAAATTCTTCCATCAATGCCAAACTTCACAAGAAAATTGTGTTCTTAAAGTTCTTTAAAGATATTCCAAGAACAACAAAAAAAAAAAAAACCCTGCTTCATCGGTTCATACACACCATCTGTCCGAATAGGCTAGAACTATGTTTACAAAGTTAGATTTACAAAATTAGCTTTCTAAGTCATTCAGCTAACCACCGGGTAGTAAGGGTCTAATGCTTACCACCCTCTTACTTACAAAAATTTTACACCTATAGGCCCTTACTGTCAAAGCTTGTCCGTACTCCTTCTAGGTTTTGACTGTTAGACCCTTACTCTTAACATTTAACGTTCCGTTTTTGTATATTACATAATATGTAAACGAACCAATATTAGATAACAGTTCATTTTCAAACACCGTCAAGCATTGATATCAGGGAGTCACAGTATCATACGTAAATAAATCAAAAGTGACAGGTAAAACATACTCTATTCTTCGTGGGTTACTGACCTTGTCGCAGACTTTCTAATGTTATGACCAATAAGCAAGTAGCTTTCTCTCCTTGTTATTTGTTTGCAGCATCAGTCAACCTTTAAAAAAGATTGAACAGCGTCTAAAAAACTCCTGTACCCAGAGATCCGCAGCAGCAGCATAGTTGGAATTGCAGCCGGTAAATAGGCGAACGGCGTTCCCATGTAGCTATTGTTTTTCTATCTCAGACGACCAGTAGCCTGTATGTAATATGTATTACAACAAGAACAGGATCAGCACCATACCTAGTGCTACAGTATTGTATTATTGTATTATCGTATTATTACGGAGTGTTCATTCTGTAGGTTTGTTACTTGATTTCGAAACTGTCTGTCTGCTGAAGCGATTTCTTTCAAACTCGTATCCCATCGGGAACATGATTGGTAAGTACTTAGGACTACGTTGGTCTGGGTGCAGCTGACATTTTCAGGTTTTTCTTAAACCGGAACATGGCAACCGAAATATACCCTCCATGCTGACCGTGACCAGTGCCATTAGGAGTAAAGGTAAAAGCTACGGCCAGGGTAGATTAGTATAGTGACGCTTTTCTGAAAACTTTTTATTAATAATACCTTGTTTTCACCAAAGGCACCAGAGGCCAGCACTTGTCAGGTTATTGTAGGAGGCGAAACTTGAATTAAAAAATGGCGGCATCGTTGCCATGGTAACCATGGTAATAGGGACAATACCTGCGGAAATTGACGAAATACTCTTGCATGGGCAACATCCGAAGTTGAAGAACTTATTCTTTGTTCGATTCAAACTGTATATATAGTTCGTTAAAATATACACAAACCACGGAAGAAGCTTCAGCCTGAACGGCCGATGAGCACGCTTCTCGGACGTTCTCGGAACACAAAACCATGCGTTATACTTAGCCAGACGTAACGATAACCCGTTTTAGAACTGAATTTTGGATTAAGAAAAAAAAAACCATTGATAAGCCAGTGTTGACAAATCTTAAGAATATTTTATTGTCCTAATCTGAATTATGATATATTTTAAGCGAGGTCACGGTGTGAGTGGATGGTTAATTCATCCTTTCCTGCTCTTTACAACACATTTCTCTGTTTGTAAAATCTATTTTATTTATTTATTTAATAGCGAACGAGCGACAGCTTCTGCAAGCCGGGTAAATAGAGCCACTATCGAGTACATGTCGATAACGGGTTTACTCTTCATAGACAACTTACCAGGTAGAAATTACAATTTGTGCCTAGAAATTCAAGTGTTTGACTGATTAACTCCGTGTCTACATCAGTTAGGAATTTATAATTTTTGGTTGGCGGGGGAGGGGGGGGGGGGAGCGAAGGTAGCGGGGCGATTAAACCAACTGGTCTCATGGCTAAAGGCTTGTATGCTTGTACGCCTGCCAAAGTATGCATTTACGAAACAGACATGGCGTCGATCTTGTCTGATTGTTAGGAGGCCTCAAAATTACATATTAATCACAAAGCCAAATTCACTTACACGTTCTGCTCAGTTCATCGTTGCGATTTTCTCCTTGTAGCACTTTCCTATGAGGACGCGCTTACGCAACAGGTCATTCTCGCTCACCGAATGCTATTTGCTAGTCAACCGTTATTTAAGGGGTGCCAAACAATGATAGCCCCCCCCCCCTTCCCCGAGTAAACTAAGCATAATAGGAAAAAAGTGGAAGTACCAGTAGGTAGCCCATTTTATTGTGGGTTTAAACTCAAAAACTCAATATTCAGTATTCACTCCATTGGCGTCACGAACAGCTTGAAGACGAGCAGGTTAGGAAGGCAAAAGTGACTTAAAAAGATCCGTGTTGAACTCCATTTTCTGAATGTGTGTGAAAATTTTGGATCCATCATGAATGACAATGTTGAAAAAAGGATGTTTTCTGAACCTCTAGCAACTCGATTTAGTCGTACTAAGATGGAGGAGCACATTGATGCTGTGCTTCGGGAAATGGAAGTTCAACACAGATGTGGAGTGCGTTGGAGTGCAGTGTTTTTTAATAGCTCCGCTCACAGGGTGTGCATGGACTTGTGGTTAGGCTTAAAATGCGCGTGGGGATGAGCCCTACCCTGACACCAAGTTTTATGATGCCGACACTGCTGGTTTTGAAGTTATTACCAAATAACCTCACGGCCGTAACCAACACGGATCTTTGAGAGTCATTTTTGCCTTCCTACCATGTTCGTCATCAAACCGTTCGTGACGCCAATGGAGTGAACACTGAATATTGAGCTTGTGAGTTTAAGCCCACAATAAAATGGCCTACCTATTGGTACTTTTATTTTTTCCCTATCGTGTTAAGTTTACTCTGGGGGGGGGGGGGGGGGGGCCTATCATTGTTTGGCATCCTGTATTTATGATTAGTTTCCTGTTGCTACCTAAATTAATACGGTAATAGATAACAAATTGTATGTTTTATAAATAACAACCTGGATAAAGTGCTACAGTAATTTTAAACATTGCTACAAGATTGTTGCCATTTCACGCTATTTCCACAATTTGCTATGCTCCCTCAAAGTACAGCTTCTAGCAATGATCAAACGTCGGTAGAATCAATAGCTTCTCGCAGCGAGAATTCAAAATCCAACATGGCGTCCATTTCGTGGCTATCGAATCGAAGACAAACCATTGAATGCCGGCATACAACAAAACAGTCCATCGTCTTGTACTGCAGCAAAAATTATTTTCTTGTTGTCATAAATCGACGCTCAAATGTTGCAAGCATCGTACGCCGTGTCACGAAGCACGAGAAGATTTGCGTCTGCGTCGTTGCCATGGTTACTAATACGCATAGACAACTCGAAAGCCGCATACTCCGGTAAGGGCGAGAAGCATGCATCAGATTTAGTATTATTCGAGTAAAAGCTAGTGAGCGAGAAAACTGTTATTGCGTAAACGAGCCCCGGGACCTTGAATTACTCGCACAGTGGCAGTTGCAATGGTTTTACGAATGCGTTTACCTTTGTGGTTATGTTTTGCACAATCCAGGTCACTCGAGCTGTGCTGATTCACGAAATTATCTAGTTTACAGTAATGACCTTCGTACATAATAATAATAATAATAATAATAATCATAATAATAATAATAATAATATGATTTACTGCACCAAGAAGTGAAAAAGGTGAGAAAGGGTCAGACATGCTGACCACTGACAGCGCACCTAAAAAAAAAAACACACAAAAGTAGTTGTCACTGCAAAAATTTCAATGCTGGAATCAATTGACAAAATGTATGGTAGTCAAAATTAGGATTCATGACGAATCACGACCCTTATCAAAATATTGTTTTGGTCTCAAAAGAAACCTTCGCAGGTTTACGCCCCCTAAAATGGGGGCCTCCTAAATATTGCTGCACGTAACCTAATTCAATTTTTGATGATGCTTTACGAAAAATCACCAATTTCAGATAAGTGTTTGATGCCGCAATAATTTTACGACGTGTATGATGAAGTTTTTATTACACAAACATCAAGGCCATGCTAATTTAGTAAATAACTAGAGGAAGCCCGTGCTACGCACGTGGCCGGTCACATTTCCCGGGACACATTTCCCGGGACACATTTCCCGGGACATTTTCCCGACGACATGTCAGATTGATCGATTTTTGGCTGCAGGTAGAGTGGGAGAGTGCATTTTCAATGCGGGCGCGAGGAGGGGAGAAGTGGTTTTCCTTTAGGCTTTCCTTTTAGCCGGCCTCCAATATTATAATAAAGATACGACCGTGCGGCATTTGGGCCCTATCAACAGGACATTTCAGCAACGAAAAGTGTGCGCCGCCACGTTATACAGCTACAATCGCCGCCAGCGAAACAAGCCAAACGCCATGCGCGCTGCAACTGGTTAGGTTGCTTCCACATCGTGCTACTGTTGCCATCTCCCGTATTTCTTCTACACCGCTTTTCACAACTGCAGGAAAAAGAGTCACTGCGACATTTGAAACGGAAGGGGGCGTGAGATTATTTCAGGGAGGGGGGGGGGGGGCAGTTTCCCTGAGATTGGGGATGTGGTGGACACAATTGCACCCACGTTGTTGATTCTCCCTCCTCTATCTCCATCATCTCCCTGACTCTATCCCTCCTTCCCCTTCCCTTCATTCTGTTTTCTTTTCACCACCCCTCCTTTCCTGATTCCTCCTGCTTCTCTTCATCTGCCTTCCTTTTCATTTTTGTACTGAATCCTGAACAATTTTTTCCCCGGGTCGTTTCATTTTTATTCTTAAGTTGGAAACAATTTGTCGTTGATCGATAACGCGGTTGAATGGTAAGCACGTAACCAAATAAATAATTGCCAGTAACGGTC
Source organism: Lithobius niger (assembly GCA_023313725.1). Taxonomy (NCBI): domain Eukaryota; kingdom Metazoa; phylum Arthropoda; class Chilopoda; order Lithobiomorpha; family Lithobiidae; genus Lithobius; species Lithobius niger. The sequence goes on from JAHWFP010027413.1 coordinate 25,165, forward strand.
GTTTTAAAGAATAAAAATATTTAAACATTGCGATTTTTATCACAAATTTCATGTATTTTTCAACAAAAGAAGAGAAAAATTCATAAACAAGCAATCACAGAGTTAACAAAACCAAATAGCATATCTTGTGGGAATACAATATTCTGAAAGAGAATGATAAACAACTGTCCGAAATAAGTTCAGTTTATTTCTAAGTTTTTCACAGGAAATTGTTAAGAGTTGTTAGAAATTCCCGCTATACCCTTCGAATATCTGTAGACCAATTTACGTCAATGCTATCTGTGAAAAAAAAATTGACTTTCGCCGCCCCCACGTGAAGAGATTTTACGGCGCACACCTCTCTTTGCATAACGGTGAACGATGTCTGGCAGACTCAATTTTTTGAAAATAACGGAGAAAATGTTGCTGTAATTTAATCTATAGAGACCAAGTTTGCTGCAAGTAATTCATCAGTAAATCTGGAATTTTACCTCAGTTCAAATAATGACTACAAGGAAAAGGACAATCGCAAACTATAAACCTAGAAATTTACGACATAACACGGAGATATTAAGTGCTGTCAATTTCAAATTGCTGCAAATTTTGAGGAAAAAGCAGTCATGTTCATCCTACGTGGAGTTTTTCAGATCATTAACGCCTTTACACTCTCTACGTGTGACATCATCGAAATAATTTGTTCTCAATTTCATCAGCGGAGTTTTACAGGTGCAAGATTACATTTTGCACCTGTAAAATTTCAAGTTGGAACTTCCTCCAACTCCCACAGGTAAATTGTTGCATTACTTCTAAAACACCAAGTCAGTCCACAATCAATACAAGACAAATAACACAGGTAGGAATGAAGTAGCCAACTGTTTTGTATTAATTTATTTTTAAGCATTAGTAGCAATACGACTGGTGTACTGAGTCACGAATTATTTATTAAGTAATACACCATGTTCTAATGAAGACATTGTTGTAAATATATACCGTTATGAAATTCGATTATAAGCTTTACGTTAGACGGAAACACTTTTTATCAGACACCAAATTAAATATCCATGAGTATTAAAAAACGCTTAAGCGCATAAAATACGGATGTAACCCTTAAAAAACCCAAATGTCTAAAGTAACAGATATTAGAAAAAGACATGTAACTCTTCAGCTTCGCACTTATACGTGTAAGAGAATCTCGAACGTCCCAAAAAAAAACAAGCTAGATGTTCTTTTACATGTATTAGTCACGATGACGGCTTACATTTCTTTTTCTAATATCTGTTCGTTTAGAGCTTTAAGTTTTTTTTTATGGCTGAGAGCGCGTTTAGCAACGACTCACCTTTGTACTCTAGCAGCTAGAATTGAATCGCAATGGCAGATTTGTCGTTACTATGGTAACAACGCTACCTGTATTAGTTAAATCCGACATCGTTTGAGTAAATGCTTGCAGTCTTATTTATAATCGGTGACAATAAGATAAAGAATTCCTCCTGATGAAACGATTTTCCTAGCGGCTTCTTTACTAAAATATGACTCGTTTAGTTTCGAGCCGACAGAGCTAAAACCGCCGCCATGTTGGAATTTCAGATGATTTCTAGCTTCTAGCAGCGAGAAGGTGAAAGCGAGTCGTTGCGTAAATGCGCCCTTACATCCGTAGGCTATTTTATTCCCTTAAGCGTTTTTTTAATATTAATGTCTACTGTATTTTTTTGTTCCAGCAAGAATAACAAGGAAAAGAACTTTGCAATCCCCTTAAAATAACTGTTATAAGAGAGGCATTTTAATACAAACTTTTAAGCTATAAAAATTGAAAATCAGTTCTTGGATTCGATCTTTAGGTGAGGCCAAAATTTCCCCAACAAGAAGAACAAAAACAATTGTAGCCACATTAAAATATCGTTCAAAAAGGCCCTACGCCATCTTCGTAACTACGTTTTAAGCTATATAACTTGAGCATCGGTTGATTGGTTTGATCTCCTAGTGTAGTTCAGCTGTTAAGGGCCAGAATTTGGGCTAATCATGCACATCGAGCTAAAAGCCATAAAATTTGGTACACAAATCAATTCTTAGCTTATAAATGGAGGTAGCTATGGTAAACCCACGAGATACCGCTAAGGCCCCTCTTTATGCCCCCCCCCCCTCCACCACACTCACCTCTTTGAGGTTATTGACGAACAAATTCTTGCTGATCGTACTAAAGCACGAATTAGTACACAAGTCATTCTTAGCAGTACAAATCGAACTACAATTTGTTTGGTCATGAGCCTCGTGGAAAGGACACAGGGAGGCACTGGGTGGGGGGAGGGGGTGTATCTCACGTGGTTTCGTATGTAGTTCAATTTCTACTGCTACAATGCATATTTCCAGTACGTTCAGCAAGAATTTGTTGGTCATCGATACTTCAGGAGGATGCGCAGGGGTAGACGATACTGGAGGAGGCTTTGGTGGTATATCGTGGCGATATTCAGGGCTGATTCGATTTCTACTGCTAGGTATGACTGGTGTACCGCAATGCATGCTTTTAGAACGATCAACAAGAATTTCTCAGGTATCAGTCTTATGAAGCGGGAATGGGCGGGGGGAGGAGGTGAGGAGCCTTGGGTGATTTCGCGGGAGTACCATATCTAGTTTGATTTGTACCGCTAACAAAGACTTGTGTACCAAGTTTTATTCTTTTAGCACTATCTGCAAGAATTTATCGGTCAACCAAATTCGGTTTACCAAATTTCATGTTTTTAACTCGATTTGCAAAAATGTGTTAATCCACTAGTGATTTCTGCCCAGTCCTCTTCAATAAAAAATGCTCTATCGACGAGAATACTGCAGTCACATTAAAATTGTGTTCGAAAAAGGCCCTGGTCGTTGTTAATACCAACATTTTAAGCTAAAAAATTGAAAATCGGTTTATTAGTTCGATCCCTAGGTGATAGCAGAGTTACGGGCCCATTTGGCTTTTCGTCTCAAGAATAAATAAGTTACATTAAAATAGCATGCGAAAGGCCCTAGGCCTTGTCCATACGTACGTTTTCAGCTATAGAACTTGAAAATCGGTTCAGTGGTCCGATCTCGAGGTGAGGGAAAAGAGACTTACAACAACAACAACAGCAATAAATGACCATGTTGTGGAAGCCGAACGTTCGATTGTTGTCATTTAAATATGTAACGCAATGAAATAGTTACAACGAGACCCCCGATACCGAATTTCATTGCTGTATGTCAATTCAGGGCGAAACTATAGGAGTTCAAAGTTCGACGTTTAACATGGCTGAGGTTTACATAAGGACTGCTATCGCTACCGCGGTCCTTGATAAAGAGTGTCTGTAGTTTTGCGATATCACTGCTGTGCACGTTGGATAGTGGTGATATCATTCTACCAAGAAGTGCTGCCCCCGAATTGCAGCCCATTTTCAATCGTTCATTTGCAACTTACATCGTCCCGTTGGTGTCACAAAGTAGAGTGATCACAGTTGAAGGCAGAAACTTGGTGGAAGCCATTTTAACGCGAAATTATATCACTAATGTGCCAGTCAGCCATTTTTTTTAAAGTTTGTTAATTTTTGCAAATTTTTTTTTTTTTTTTTTTTAGTTTTGAGCGGGTGTGACAACTTAGATATGATTTGATTTTGCCAGTTTTCTGGGGGAAAAAATTATTTGGCACGAAAAATCTCTAAAAAAAGATAACATAACATAACAAAGGTAAACGAGTATATCCTAAGGTAACGTTTTCGCGTAGTAGCGTGCACAGACATCCGAGAGGGCAGGGGCAACTTTCAGTGAAAGACCAAGTTGAGGCTTTATTTTTTATTTTTTTATTTTTTTTTACCTTTTTGGCCCCTTTCCTGGGCTTCCTAGATTTCTTTTAACCCTTGTTTTGGGTTCTAGGCACTTCTTCCTCTCTGCGATTAGCATTTTTCAATACAGAAAAGCAAACTATGGCATTTTTTTTCTTCAAAAGGGGCAAAAAAAGGGCATTTTTCCAAAAAGTGGCATGCTTCCCTGTGCATGCCACAGTTTTCGTGAGTCTCACAATATTTTTTGGGAAGTAGAAGCACCAAAACAAATACGCTGAAAATGACGTGTCGACTTGCTACGTATCGTTGGCAAGCTAAAGACAGCGATTTAAGGCCACAGTAGACAACACATCACTTAAAAAACTGCCACCATGTTTAAAAAAAGAACATCTAACTTGAAAGCAATAAAATAAATTTAAAACAAGGGACCTGAGTCGACACACAAGGTATCGATAGTAGGAGGCCAGACCACACGCCTGAAAAATGCAAGAGAGAATTTCTGCTTTTGCAAGCATCAGACAGTCTTCGTGTGGTCTGGTTTACTAGTTTTGATGCCTTGTGTTTCAACTTAGATCCTTTGTTTTAAATTTATTTTATTGCTTTCAAGTTTGACGTTTATTTTAAACATGGCTGAGTTTCAAAGTGTTATGTTGTTGACTGTGGCATTAGCTCACTGTTTTTTTCCTTGGCAAGTCTCGATACGCAGCTTTTAATGTATTTTTATGCACTTACCCGGGAACTTTTTCCTAGTCTCACAGTACGACACTAACCAACGCCTGAAGAGCTCGAGACATTTTCCCAATATTTTTTTACGTAAGTGCTTTTTTCGTAAATAATCTGTTGAACAGTTTTTCATAACGGTGTTCGTATTTAACCAATTTGATCCAAGTTCCTTGTGATCTGTATTTCATGGGTTTATTTATTACACTTTCTTCTATTTTCAATTAACGTTTTCAAGTTTCCTTAAATGTTAAAATACAACCGCACAATAAAGGATGCGATGAATTAAAAAATTACAACCCTACTGGCGATGTAAACAGTGTCTGGGTTAGACCCTGATATCCCATCAGGTCCTAAAAAAGTGGATTTCCGGTGTTAACTTCATACGCAAACGACGAATTTGAATGAGAAAGGTTGTGTTGCCGTTATTTTAAGGAGGACCATTATTACGCCTGAAGGAAATGAAATTCTGAACAATATTCGCTTCTAGTTTGTTTTCAATATAATTAACGGTTTAGAAGTTAACATGCGAAAAAGAAAAACCGGTTTTTTTTTGGCACACATTTGGTCGCCATCTTGGATTTTAATAAACTTGTGTTGGACATTTGTTGAAGAAAATTATATTCTGACAGTTTACAGTTGATGATTTGTTAAGATGAGAAACGCTGCGGAAGCTACAAGCCTTAAATAGTTTTTGGACGCCATTTTCGGCTATCATTTAGGATTTTGTCTAACTTGTGTAACCACGTACGTGTGTCGTTCGAGCCTAAGTTCGGTCCACACACACACATAGATAAACAAAGAGACATCGAGGTCGAGTCGAAATTCGCTCATTCAGTCAACTGTCATATAAAGCCTAACCCGTAAGCTTATGTGTTGCGTATCTTGTTGCGTATCATTTTATTTGTATGCATTAAAAAAAAATACATTAAATTAAAAGAATTAGTGAATTGAAATACTTGTTTAATTTTTGTAGTCGACACAGATTTAATTCAAAGCCCCTTTTGTCGGGTTGTTGAATGATCGGAACAAGAAAAAAATAGTGTTTTTTTTTTTATTAATTTCTTTGAGCCTTTAGTCAGCCGAAGCAACTTAATGCTTGTATGGCTGAACCTGCTCAAAATTGAACATTTGAAGTGTTAATATGTACAATGGAGCCCACTAATATGGGTCCATCTAACCAATGGGCGTGGCCGTCGACAATAGGCTGCCAATTATTTACATTGCTGATTCTATAGTTTGCCCGCCCCTTAATGCAGTAACGATGTTTTTCCGTATTTAGAAAAAGGCACATTTCTGATTTTAGCTCTGCCCCTCTAAATGAACAGTCAATAACGAGAATTTACCAGGACTTTTTTTTAGCTAGTGTCATGAATTAATGCTAGTAACTACGCCTTTAACAAAACTAAGGCAGCTTGGTCGATGGAAGCTAGCGGAGCAACCGTGGCACTGGGAAGGAGGGACGATGGGGGACACGGTCCTCCCTTCCGAAACCATAGCAAAACATAACGACTGTCGTAATCCTAAATAAATTCCTCGAGATTGGGTGAAAATGTACTCCAGAAGCCAGTACTTTGATTTACTGGAAAATACTTAAGCGTTTGGGATTCCACCTCAAACCTCCAGAGAGCTAACTGTGACCCCCGACTCGTTAGCTGACTTTGATCGGCGTTTTTTTTCTTTTTCAGTTTGCGTGTCTTATATTCTCATAAGACCAGTAATCAATGCATGCTATTTGTTTCGTTCACGCTTTAGCTATCCCTATTTGATTCACTGGTAGTTTTAGGTAGCGACATCTGTGTGCCTACTGGCACCCTTACCATCGACTTCACTCATGTCTGATCAAACTGGAAGAGAAAGGAAGGATAACAACCCCAACTGGGACTCCAACTCAGGTTTTACTTTAACTTGCAAGGCCGTGCTAACCACTTTGCCACCAGGAAGAACCTTTTGACCTTGTTGAGTCTCCCTGGCCCTTCAAATTTTTCATTAAATTTGGTAGGACGTGGGGTGTAGGACATGGGCGTATCAATGTTGTAACTCTCGTTTCCTTGAAACCATCTCTCGATAAAAGACCGTATGGATGAGAAACCGTGGGTTACCAGAATTCTACTTTACAAATACAGCACTAAGAGGCGTTAACTTCCCAGTCTACGTGAGAACTGGCGTGGAGTCTGGAGGCCAGAAACACCATTACAGTGCTTTTGAATTGAAAAAAAAATAGCACCTTCCTTGCATCAAAGTCGTTTCATTGCAGCTACATGCCGTAAATGGCGCCATGGCTACGGCTGGAAGCGTGGCAAAAGCCAAAGCTACATGCCATAAGGGCGCGTTTATGCAACGACTTGCCTTTGCATTCTCGCAGTTAGAAGCTAGAAATTATCTGAAATTCCAACATGGCGGTGGTTTTAGCTCTGCCAACTCCCAACGAAACGAGTCAATAATTGAGATAGAAGCGACTGGGAAAATTGTTTCATCAGGAGGAATTCTCCATTCTACTGTTACGAATAGTAAGACTATAGGCATTTGCTCAAACGATGTCGGATTTAGCTAACCCAGGTAGCGTTGTTACCATAGCAACAACACCTTTGCCATCACGATTAAATTTCAGCTGCGAGAATACAAAAGCGAGTCGTTGCGAGTCGTTACGAGTCATTGCTTAAATGCGCCCTAAGGGGTTGCTTGAACCAATCAAAGCAAAAGTGGTATTTTTCACACGTATTTTCTAATGCACCCCGAAAAAATCTTGAAACAGTGTAGTTTGAAACGTTATTTATTTAACAGTGAAACTGTCTACACTGAATTAAAAAAAATTTTAACCCCAGTAGATCTGCGCATCCTGATGAGATACATTCTTCGATTTCGTATGGGTGTGGCCAGGCTCTCGCCCGTTTCACGTCCCAGGAGGGTTGCCAGCCTGGTTCGGAACTGAAAAATTGTAGACCTATTTCGCTGACCTCCAAGGTGATTTAAGTTTTCAAACGAATCATCCGTAACTTTTCCTGTCCAAAATGGTGACATCTCCAAATGGCAACATCACTTCACGGTTGCACGGCATCTTGTCCAAACTTGCCAGCAAAGGTATCGGTGGACCTCTTCTCCACTGGGTAAAGGAGTACCTCACGAACAGACTCTAGCAATTGTTGGCGAATGGAGCTTTTTCCACGTGAACCCCTGTGACGAGGGGCGTGCCCCCAGGGGTATGTAACAGGCTTTTATATTTCCTGTATATTTTTACTGGTTGTATCAAATCCTTCTTCAGTTTATTTGCAGACGACTTGAAGATTTGTAGAAAAATAGGAATATCTGCTGATGCATGTTCGGTGAATACAGGCATCAACAATGCTTTGTTCTGGGCGTATGAATACAAAACTAAATTCAGTGAGAAGAAATGTAATTTTACATATTGGCCACAATAATCCAAAGACAATAATCCAAAGTAAACAGAACGAAAAACGAAATCGGCTTTAAAAACAAACTCATCCAGTCACTTGGAATACGTTGATTGAGGATCTTAAACAATCAGACAAATGTATTGTTACAGCTAAATGTGAAATACGTTGGTGGGGGGGAAGCTGAGGTTTAATGGCACGTCAACAGTTAGGTCATTAGCGCAGACCCCATTCAGGTCCGGGTTGCCACTGCACCACACATTACAGAGATGTTGACCAATCCCAGAATCTTGATCTAATTGTATATCCATACCTCCTGCAAAAATTGAAAAAAACTCCAGACAGGAAGACAGAATCATCACCCAATTGACACACAATGTCTCGCGGAAAGTGGAAATGGCAATGAATACCTTCAAGATGGCGACAATCAACGAGAAACGGGCTAACACCATCTCTTCCCGGTGACTGCGACGGCAAGCCGAGTGTCGTTCCTGGAGAGTGACTTGACTAGCCCGCAACTTATTGCCGTCTTCGTACTCGGCCAGATCAAGAAATACTTTAGCTATACTTTGCTATATACTTAGCTATACTTTAGCTATACTTTGTCTTCTGAAATGCGGGTACTTAGGGAACTTACGCAGCGCATGTATGCCCACATTTGGAGTTTCCCATCCAGTGATATCGTCACTACCTTAAAAAAGATAACAAGATTCTAGAGGCCGTCCAGAAGATAACCAAAGAACTCGTGGCATCATGTTGCCTCCTTAAATTATGAATTCAGATTGGCCAAATTAAAAGTCATGTCACTGGAAGATCGGTATATCAGAGGTGATATTTTACCGGTTCATAAAATTCTGCGTCGATTGGAAGGTGTTCACCATTCCGCCTCTTTCAATCCATCATCAAACATTGGAACCAAAGACCATTCTTACACACTTGAAATGCCTATCTGCCAGTTAAAGATGGCCGACAGCAGCACGTCGACGTTTAGGGCGGCCTCTACCCACAGACTGATGCCGATAACGACATATTAGCACCGTCTTTTGGACCTGTCTTAAATTGTTGAAGATGTGCTAATTCTTGTGCCAATGTATTAAACAAGAATATCAATGGCTGGTATCCAGAAAACAAATTTTTTTAAGCTATGTTAAACCAGGTGTTGTTGAGTTAAGCTTGTCATCCCTAGATGATCAGTAAATGAATTGATCAAATCAAGTCTCATCTCGAAATCTTTAAACTAGAAAATGATTTTGATATTGGTATACTGGATACTTTGTTCGACCAACATGAGACAGCTTTCAGTTAAGGGGCAACACTTGGCATGTGAACAAATTGGATTTATACCCAACAGAGAAGGTCATGGAGGCCCATCACTTCAGCCGTTTTAATTCAGTTTGTAGTGAAAGCACTGATACACTCTTTCAACCATCCTCAAACGTGTAAGCCAGCCAATTTGATTACGATGATGTGAACCAAGGTGTGAAAGATTTGAAGTGCGAGGTTGGTTGGGGATATTTAACTTTCAAAGTTCGAAAATTTTAATTAGTCCTGGCTGTTATGGAGGACCTCTACAACCTTAATGCAACGAATCATGAAGTCGGGCATAAAAATTCATTTTTAAAGCAAACGTTTCGTTTGTGCGAACTGTTGAAAAATAAAGCCAATTTCTGAAGATGTTGGTCAGGAACGGTCTTTACGCCATGGATCTATAAGCGGCTGTTAGATGGGTCGAACCCTCTTAATTGCTACACAAAACATTGCTACGAAGGCAACATTCTGACCGAACACGTGCGATCAACCAAAATTGTTCAAGTGACAGCCGTGTGAGTGTTGTTGGTGAGATACCAGGTACATGTGAATCCTTTGATTCTTCCCGGATGCCAGAAGTATCGGTTATGCAGCAAACTCCTTTAATTAACTCATCAAGTTCCACAAAGTTTTAGTTGAGTGTGACCTGACATGAATCACAAATGATTGCCTTGAGCAGGATAGTGGTGCGAAACCATATAAATGTGACCAGTACGGTAAATCAACCCATAAAAGTGATAGTGAATCCTAGTCAAGCGTGACATGATCAACCATAAAACTGTCGGTTAATGCCTTCAGTCTGAATATAGAGTGTAAACATACAAATGTGATCTGCCTGGTAAAATAACCACGGTTAGTGAGTACAGAATAACCAGTCATAAATCCATAGATAACTGCCCTGAACGGGATACTCATGTGAAACCATTTAAATGTGACCCTACCCGGAAAAGGTACCACTAAATGTACACAAGTTTTTTTTTATCCTTTAAGGAAGCAACGAACCTCTTTAGTAACCACGACAACTTAGATGAGTTCTGCGAGACCAATAATTAAAACAAAAGTATGCACTACATCGATGCAGGTGACAAACCAATTAAATGGGACCAGTCTGGCTAGCAGCAGGAAGCCATCGAAGGATGATATGAGTGCATGTAACCATCTTTTTAGTGGCATCGATAATTTAAAAGTGTGTGATCAATCAACCCCACAAGCAACTACAGTTTGAGGAAAAAATGTGTTCACATCTGGTGGCAGAACTAGTATCATAAACAACCATGACAGAGTCAATGCACAGCCTCATTGACCTTGCTCCTACGAGTAATTGTCACACGAATGATGAAGGTAACACGCAATACAAGTGTGATCCGTAAAGAGATCCGTAAACAGAAAAGTAAACTTTCAATTACGAGCACTAAAACACAAACTGAACAAGCTGGGGGGAACCTTGTGAACGTTATCAGCTTGATATTGTTAGAAGCATGGATTTGAAGTTGAATTATGGATTTTGTGTGCATTCATTTTCTTATTGTAAAGCAGTAAATTGTAATTCTTTGAGAGAAGTAAGCATAAATGGATCTTGTGTTGTCCAAGTAAGTAGTGTGCTGTCGTGTGCTGCCAATAGGTGCTTGCATTCAGTGTTGCCAGATCCACAGATAAGTCTGTATATCTACAGATTTTTACCAATTTTCCAAACAAAAATTTTTTTTACTTATATTCATTAAAATCTACAATTTTTTTTGAATTTTTTGTCCGCGGCCTCCATTTTAACTTACAGGTGATCCCGTACCTGTGCAAGAGTGATGGAGGTGTAGTGATAGTTATGACCCAACTGGTCGTTGAAAATGGAAGGTTAAGAAAATATAATTTCAGTGTTAACTTACATTTTTTTGCATGGAAATGCTTTAGTGCAAGATTCTTGTACAGGTCTCCCCACAACACAATTATCTGCTGATCCCACGCAGTGTCATGCGTATATAAAGATCATTGACTAAAATGTTTTTTTTTAAATAATGACTATCGTCGCAAAAGAAGTTAAATCATATAATGACGGCGAAATTCTCATTTTATATGTCTACAGATTTTTTTTGTGCAATTTACAAACATTTTGGCGAAATTCTACAGACAATTTTTTCCCCCATATGGTAACACTGCTTGCATTTCCGGTCAATTCGTTTTGAAGCTGCAGTGCCTGATTTGGTACAGCCTCCTGCAGTGTCTTTCCCTCCTGTCCATAAGGATTTGTTAGGAAATGTTGTATCACTGCGTGAAAAGCATAATACTGGAAATAAACCGATCCGTAATTGCCGTTCTTTAGTAGAAACATTAAAATAGACTAGAACGCTTTCATCTGATAACTACTAAACGGTTTGCTACTAAAGCTTTTATTTTTGGGCAGCCAAAGGTGCTAAATAAAGAAATGTTTCACACACACCTTATTATTGGTGACACACATGTGGGCAAATTTTGTTTACCCCATTCGCATGGACCCATAATGTGGACACTTCCTGGCTGAAGAGTGGAGTAGGTAACAAACCTTGTCTCAAAAGTTTTAAACCCATGACCAAGAGGTTGGTTACAACATTCTTAATTTAGTTTTGTTTGATAACGAAAGTTTGGTATGTGGACCTTATTGAGTATGTTCGAACTAGCTACCATAACATTGTAATATTTTTCGAGTTGGACTCTAGAATGTTTTTCCCTCTCTTGAATGTACTGCAGCTGCATTCAGCTACAGAATAGTCAGGAGTGAAAAAAAAACACTTTAAAGCATTAAGGAATATATTATCCAATCGCTATTGGGATTTTAGTGGTTACTCAAATCACCGTTTTTCATTCATAAACTGGTTTAAAAAATACTGGGGAAAAAATACAAATTATTAAATCACTTTGCTCCCAAGGTTTCATACACCACGTGTAGCAAAGAACTTGCTAACGCCATGAAAGATCACGAAATTAACTTGGAACTTAAGGTCATTGCAGAGGGCAATCATACTGCTTTATTTAACCTTACAGAGAATAAAACTGGATAATTGAGTAGTATTCCACCTCTTCACTCAAAGGAAGGTCTACTTAAGAATGATTTGGAGAAAGCTGATATTTTAACGAGGTATTCTCAAGAAACTTTCCAGTTTATAACGAAATCTTGCAAACCGTTCCATCTTTACGTAGGTAAAGTGCAAATTTATCACCCACAACTATAGTTGCTGTTCTTGCAATGTTTCAAAAGCAGTCATGCTGCTTGAAACAGTCACGCTATTGGCCCTTATGGTTTTTCAACTGTATTTTAAAAGGAATTTACGTACGAACTAATAGAGCTTCTTTTAAGAAACGTTTAACGCTTCAATAAACTCGGGTGCCTTGCCATCATGTGGGAGAGTGGCTAGTGTTGTGCCAAAACCCGTAATGCAGCTAAACCCTAATTACTGACCGACATCCTTGACATGTGTTCCATGTAGGCCTAAAGTGCTGCCTGAAGTGCTGCCAGTGTAAAACATGTATTACCTTAATGAGCCTAATTTACAATGAGCATTAATGACCCACTTCGGCTTACTGAGGGTCGGTCCACCAACCTCCACCTACTACAGTGCCTGGACCCTAGGATTGGATGTTGGTGCATGCACTGACATCATCACAATCGAGTACACAAAAACCTTTGATATGTTTCCCTTTGTAAAAAAATTACCAGTTATGGGATTACCGTTAACATATTGTATTGGATCTATATCTTTTTGATGGGTAGGTCCCAGTGGTTCTTGTTGATTGTCACCATAGTGGTGGTGTTCGTCGCCATTTCCACATTCTAAGACAAATTGCATATCAATTGGATGATGATTCCGTCCTTCTAGCCAGGAGTTTTTCAATTTTTGCAGTTTTGCAGATGTATGGTAAGGTCTAGATTTGGGCTTTGCTTAACATTTCTGCAAATGTGGGACAGTGGCAACCCAGGTCACTTCACTGTGACTGAAGTTGGCACTAATGAGTTAGCTGTTGAAACGCCTCAATTTCCCCAGCGGTTCTGTGTCGATACCACATTGCCTAAACACGTTTAAGTAACCAGTGGTGTTCCACAGGGTTCAGCTTTGGGAGGGGGGGGGGGGGGGAATTGGGTTCAATTTTAGGACCATTGCTGTTCATTTCATACATAAATAATCTTAAGACTGGTTATTAACTGATTGTTAACTAAAAACTGATTATTCAAATATGCATATGCAAAAAATCGCAGAGGATTTGAAGCTTTATCGAATTATTACTATTACTACTGCGGATTATTGGAGAACTGGCCAACCGAACAGCAGTTGTCTATTTCTAATTCTAAATGCAAAATTTTTCCGATAAGTTATAAAAAATGTATGTTTTGACTGCACCTTGATGGAAGCCAGTCTCGATCACAAAACTGAGTTTTAAGACAACAGGGTTTGGTTTTATAATGACTTGAAAACTAGTTCAACCTATTGCAATAAGATGATTAAGATTGCCAACAAAGAGAGAGAGATTGATTATTTTGAGCCCTTTGTGTATTCGTCAGATCAATTCTGGAATATGCAAGGTCTGTTTGGTCTCTACAGCTAGTTAAAGATATTGACATTGCGGAATAGATGCACCGTTAGTTTACGAAGTATCTTTATACCTGGTTTCAACTTTAAAAGCTGTAGTGAGCGCTTGAACATGTTAACTACTGAAACTCTTGAAAAACGTAGGATAGTATGTGACTTAGCATTGATTTAGCCTCTTCTGCATGATCTCTACAATGTGGATTACATTCGCTATGTCTCATTCAGAGATCATTATAGAACTGGAGGGGGGTCACCCACTTAAACTTGTAGTTCAACAAGTTAAGCAGGACTGTAAAAATATTTTTCCCCAACTGTGTGGTCACAATGTGGAACTATGTCCCAAGTGACTTTTGTTATGGCTTCTACATTCCAAAATTACAAAAGAAAGTTGAGGAATGTTTGCCTCGCTAAACATTTGCGATGGATCGGATCGTCTTGATTAAGGCCTGGTGGCCTACTAAATTCATTTCGATTCATTGTTTTTATTACGTTGGCTGGGTATCAGTGTCAACCTGTTGCCCTACCCTGGCCAAATGCACTTACTGGGCAATAACGCTTATTGTTATAACACTAGAAAGTTCTTTTTTTTTTTGCAAACATAATCTCCAAAAAAAGGAACGTATTTCCCACTAGAGTGGTTGAGGCACCAAGTTTCAATGCCTGTGGAAGGGTCGATACGACGCTCTCTAACCCACCTGTTTACCTTTTCCCTTTCCAGACCGTATAAATTTCGTGCTTTTGGCTGTGTATTTGATATTATTAGCTGGCCGCTTGGGGGGGGGGGGGATACACCACACTCTGGCGTTGGACACACACGCCTTAACTTTATTATTAGATCTCTGTCGAGGGTCAAGCTTAAAAACAATTGTGCTTAAAATACACATACAAAACAATCAAGAACATGCATGCTAAAGTCAAGTTATCATTAAAAACATTCTTACTGTTCGTGAGAGCTGTAGCAAAGAGGTTTGGGCGTCATCTTAACTGTAACTAGAGGAAGCCCGTGCTATGCACGGGGTCAGTCATGAATTAAGTTTACGGACACATTTCCCGGGACATTTTCCCGGCACTCTTCCCGACAACTTGTCAGATTGATCGACCACTCATGCCTACCTCCTGTTTGCATGCAGGTAGAATGGGAGAGCGCATTTACAATGCGGGCGCGAGAACGGGAGAAGTGATTGTTCGGCCCGACGACTTGTCAGATCGAACCTTTATTGAGTTGATCGACCACTCATGCCTGCCTCCTGTTTCCATGCAGGTAGAGTGGGAGAGTGCATTTTCACTGTGGGCGCGAGGAGGGGAGAAGTGGTTTTCCTTTTAGTCTTCCTTTTAGCTGGCCTCCAGGATTATTATATAGATACATCACTAGTCTTATTCCTAACCACTGATAGCGATTTTATTTTTTTTTTTGGAAAAAGCGGGTGTCAAATGAAATTGAGATCAGAGGTTGGGAGTAGGTTACGTATTTTCGGCAAGATGACGCCCAATCCTCTCCAACAACAGTTATCACGGTGATGTAAGAAAATTTTTTGATGATAACTGAATATTAGCATCAATATTATTTATTGTTAGTATGTGTATTGATAGCACAAGTGTTTTTAAGTGTATGATTCGAAAGAGAAAATAGAGAAATCACCAATCTGGAGAAACAAAGGTTATTTATTGTACTGTGGGAGCATCGTCTGGCTTGAAAGAATTAAAATCAACTCTCTTACGCACCTCTTGATAATATTCGATAAATTCTTTATTAAATTAGTGACGGAGCAGTTAATGTTTATCAACTACAGCTAAGTCCAGTAAAATTCTGTCAATGCTTTTGCATTGCGCAGAAGCTGGAATTGTGCAAGAATTGCGAAGACTTAGTCGGGTTTGGGAAACACTGTTAGGGCCGGACAAAAGTGATTGTTAGATTGAAAATAAACATTTAATAAACGAAATGTCTCCAGTACAGGCTAGAGGTAGTTGCGAGTTACAAATCAAACTAAATAAGCTATGTGAATATCTCTGTCGTGGTTAGGTTTATGCGTGTATAGCCAGGGAAATACGACAAAGAATTCCTTCTGAATAAACCATTTTCCCTGTGGCTACTTTTTTGTCAGTGCAAAATTGACACCATCTTGAAATTTCAAACCTGATCTTAATTTCTAGTTCACGAGATTGTGGTGGATGAACAGGCCCTTAAAATCCTTGAACAGGCTGACCGAAGTGGGATAGAGGGCTAAAGATGTAAACACTGATTAACGAACACCAGGAGACTTGAAAAAGAAGTCACATACTCAATTCTACCCCGTGTTCTACTGTTCGCACTGATTTCTGACTCCATTCGGCCAGTTGACGAACTAGTGTCCGTTTTTACTTTTACGGAAAACGTACATTAAGGATTACGCTGCGTAGGATTTCATCGAATAATTCATTCGTGAAAAATATCCCTTGTGTTACGAATAGTCCAAACGTGTATAAATTAGTATTAAAAAACGCTTAAGCGTATAAAATACGGATGTAAGCCTTAAAAAACTTAAAGCCCTAAAGGAACAGATATTAGAAAA
>JAHWFP010027413.1:41853-74123 GCA_023313725.1 Lithobius niger
GGGGGGGGGGCACTGATGGCACTTTGGGTATTTCATTGGGGTCCATGGCTGGTTCAACTTTTACTGTTAAGAAAGACTTGTGTACCAAATTTATGTTTTCTGCAAAATTTCTGCAAAAATGTGGTACTCCACTTATGATTTCTGACCATTGCTCTACAATAATAATTGCTCTGCCGATGCGAAAACTGCAGTAACATCAAAATCGTGTTCAAAAGGCCCTGATCGGTGTTAATACCTACATTTTGAGCTGTACAAATTGAAAATTGGTTCATTGGTTCGATCTGTAGGTGAGAGCAAACGTTCTAACCCATTTGGCTTTCCGTGTCAAGAATAATGTAGTTACATTAAAATAGCATGCAAAAGGCCCTAGGCCTTGTCCATACCTACGTTTTAAGCTATAGAACTTGAAAATCGGTTCTGTGGTTCGATCTCCAGGCAAGGACAAAGAGTCCCAACAGCAACATTAATGATTTCTGCCCAGTGCTCTGCAATAATAATTGCTCTGCCGACGAGAATACTGCAGTTACATCAAAATCGGGTTCAAAAGGCCCTGATCGGTGTTAATACCTACATTTTGAGCTGTACAAATTGGAAATCGGTTCATTTGTTCGATCTGTAGGTGAGAGCAAAAGTTCTAACCCATTTGGCTTTCCGTGTCAAGAATAATGTAGTTATATTAAAATAGCATGCGAAAGGCCCTAGGGCTTGTCCATACCTACGTTTTAAGCTATAGAACTTGAAAATCGGTTCTGTGGTTCGCTCTCCAGGTGAGCACAAAGAGTCCCAACAACAACAACAACAACAACAACAAGAAATGGCCATGCTGTGGACGCCGAACGGTTTGATTGTTGTCATTAAAATTTGTAATGTGGTGAAATAGTTACGCTACGACCCCAAATACCGAATTTCGTTGGGCTATGTCAATTCTGGGAGAGACTATAGGAGTTCAAAGTTTGACGTTTAACATATAAGTTCATGCTGAGGCTTACATAAGGACCGATACCGCGGTCCTTGATTTTAAGTTGCAGTGTTCTTTTCTGTGTTATTCTTGCTAAAACAAGAAAAAAAATAAGGGATATTAGTATTAAAAAACGCTTAAGCATATACAGAACACTATAAAATACGGATGAAAGCCTTAAAAAACTTAAAGACCTAAAGGAACAGATATTAGAAAAAGACATGTAAGCCATCAGCGTCGCACTAATACATGTAAAAGAATCTCCAGCGACCCAAAAATCAAGCTGGAGCTTCTTTTACACGTATTATTGCGACGCTGATGGCTTACATGTCTTTTTATAATATATGTTCCTTTACGGCTTTAAGATTTTTAAGGCTTACATCCGTATTTTATACGATTAAGCATTCTTTAATACTAATGGGCTTTAGGATGCATTTACTCAATAGTACCGCAACTCAATCTCCTAGCTAGATTATTGCAGACAAAGCCTAGATCACAAAAGTAATATATTAAAACTGTTGCATTTCGACTTCAATACAGTTCGAAGCCAACTTGGCTTAAAAAATAAGCAGGCAGGAAGAACAAAGAGTACAAGACAATTCGCTTACAAATCTACCAAGTAGAATACAACCAAGCTGTTGCTAGCAAATTTAATGGGATTAGGCCTATAGGATTTCCTAGAACACAACATTATGCATTATGTGGACGTTTAGTGTTTTGTACAGCCGTACCGGATGAGAAGACTATTGCAACGACTTTGTCCGTCCGTCCATCCGTCGCTTTTTTCAACTTCGCAAAGGTACCAGATAGAGACGACCACTGTTTACAACGTTAGATTCAGTGTCAAAAGTTAGCTAAATAACATGGCAAATTAAAACATCGTTACCTCCTTATAGCTAATAGACTTTATTCGACATAAATAAATTAAATAATAACATTTCATCGTCGAATTGAAATCCTAAGGATTTGTGTTAACGCAGCCATAAAAACAAAAACATTTTACCTTCGTTTAAAAGAGTTTTGTCGCATTGTTGCATGAATGAATAGGCTTACGGTCGAACCAAATTCTCCATTAGGTCTATCTGCTACTTACGAAACTAAAATTGCCGGTAAAAAAATTAGGCCTAAAAATAAAATTGGGTCTAAAATCACGTTACCATGGCAACGTCAGGTTGCTACGAGCCGCTGCTGGCTTTCTCAACAGCGTCTCTCCTGTCCCTTCCCTACTACCACTGATCTACATAGGTTACGTTGCGCATTACGTTGTAACACTGTAACTGTGCCCGGATGCATACCGTGTTGCAAAAATAAATAGGCTTACTGTATACAATCCGTTAGTTGCTACTTACAAAATTAAAGTTGTAAATTAGGCCTAAACGCTGACAATTACGCCTAAAATGTAAAATAAGCTTAAAAGCAAACACGTTTTTAACGGGCAATTCTGATGGTTACTGCTTTTAGATTATATAATAGAGATAGCTGTTGCAATGCGTGATAGAGAAGTGTGCCTCACTATTGGTAGTAGCAGAACTGTACAGAAGACCGGATGCGACTAGGTAGTCGCTGTAGCCGCTTGTTTTCGTTTCCATTTGATTCCATTCGCGTAAAGGCTATTTAAAGGCTTAATCGTTTTAGGCCTATTCGGAAAGTTAGCTGTTCCACCCTGTATAACTAATATCGTAATATTTGTTTGTTTACTTTCGCAGTGGGAATGTCGATAATCTTAATTCTTTTGTTTTTTTTGTATGACTTTCAAACGGAATTGCCTGTATAAGAAATGATTCGAACTATCTTTGCAACAAAGATGCACAGTACTGATGACGTCATTTTATTTTTTCAGTCACAATATATTCATGCAAACGGGTCCTGTAGCCTCTTTGTCTGTTGCAGTGGGGAAAATCCAGTTGCGGTCTAAACTAGCCTTTGATTAGCTTATAACTCTAGATCTAACTAAATCTAATGAAAGCTTGGGCGACTGCTAATGGGAAATCACAACAATTTAATGCTAATGGGAAATCACAGTATTTTCATGCAAACGGGAAATCACTACAATGGTCTATAAAACTGGCCATATAAGGGGGAAGGGGGGTTCCCTTGTTCTATTTGTTCATCTTGGTTGTCAATAAAACCTTGACGTGTCACAGCGATTTGAGCGATTATGAGGATTTGGCAGTGCCCATTTGGGCTACACGGTTCCAACTTGCTATGCACATATGGCGGGATGCCGTTTCTTTTTTTTTTCGTCAAGCGCTATAATGACGTATCCGTGACGTAGACATTCAGCAAACTGATTCTAGTGGTGCCCCACTGCAGCGCACGGGTCCTTATGTCCCGTGACCTATTTAAATTGGCGGCTTCAATTTGTTCGTCAATGTAGTGTTTTGCATGTTCCGTAGCTAGAGTTACAACACAATCTATTCTGGCAACAAATTGCATGAAAATGTCTGTAACATTGGGCCAAATAGAGCTTTCACTTTACTGGAGACGATTCAGTTTAAATAAAATCGGCGACTACTAGGCTTACTATTTTGTTGTGTCTTATTTACGACCCTAATGGGCCAAGTCTCGGATCGAATCGGTCCAGAGGAGATTTATAAAACATTGACCTGGGTTTTATAAGAAACAGTGTCACCAGCGTATATGTGCTTTTGTACAACTCTTTCATTGTTGGACCATTGTTGCACAGTGGATTTATATCATGACACACTGCTGCAACAATGAACCATTGTCTTACCACTGGTAAGAACTACGGCTCGGCGTTGGTTTCTTACTTACGTAGTTAAGAAAACGAAGGTCTTTAATTCTTGCTTAAGTAGTTAAAATACAATTGCTATCCATGTTTACGTATCCCGAATCGTTTCCAAAGTATTATTAACCTATTTCACACTTTTAATTAACAACTATTAATTTTTAAAATAAGAAACAACAATTCTAGACATAGAAAACGAAGGCGTAAGGTTCTTACGTAACAAAAGGGATAAAACGAAGGACTTTGATTCTTACTTAAGTAAATCTACTACGGCTACAAATGTTTACATTTCAATGTTTACGTAGCAATGTTTCCAACATAATACATTTATTGTCGTTGAAGAAAGACCCGAAGTAAAGAGTTAAAATTGAATAAAATAAACAAATTACAAACAAAAACGTCAAGTGCCGTAAAAAAAGAGTTATATGATTGAATTTTCACTTGTTAAAATGTACACGGATAAAAATTGATGATTTTTAATTGAAATAATCAAATGTACAATTGAGAAAATTGCATCTGTTTAAGTGCTGTTGTGCTTTACGTTTTAAATATATGATTCATAAAGCACAACAGCACTTAAACAGATACAATTTTCTCAATTGTACATTTGATTATTTCAATTAAAAATTATCAATTTTTATACGTGTACATTTTAACAAGTGAAAATTCAATCATATAACTGCTTTTTTACGGCACACTTGACGTTTTTGTTTGTAATCCGTGTACCTTTTTTACGGCTATGGCGTCGCGCTACAAAGGTTTATGCATGCAGTCGATTGTTGTTGGCCACTTTGAAATAAATCAAGTCAGCTTTGAAAGCCTGCATCTGCGAAATAAATACGCAATTCTATAGTCTTTAGCTGCCTATTTCGAGTTAACAACGCAGCTTAGTTTGGTTTAAAAATATATGCGTTTAGTTGAAACACTGATTCTTTCAAAAGGGTCAAAGGGTTTTAGCGTGCGTTATCCGCACCCGGCCATCCGCCCGATGAAGCCCTAAGGCTCTATGTCTGCAACTGATTCTTTCATTTTACGTTCAACAGTCAACTTTTTAGCAAAGACATAACACGTGCGCGAAGAATGAATCTGGAGTTTGCTGAGTGGCATTGTTCCCTAAATACAATGGTTAAAACAATGTAAAACAATCAAAATGATCGTTTAGGGTCCCGTAACTCCGGAATGGATAGACCAATCGAAAATGTGGTCCCTGTTAGGTTGAAGCCCAGGAAAATTTCTGGCTCAGATCATGTTTCAGATTTTAGGTAGGTGCAGTAGTTTTTTTTGAACCCGTGTCAGCCAAGAACAAGAACAAGAACAACAACAACAACAACAACAACAACAACAACAACAAGTGAACAGTTTTCAAATTTACGTGTGGCTCCCTACGTTTACTATTGGACGTAATTGCAGAAAAGTTGGTGTAAAGTTAGGAAAAGTTGCTATCTACTATCTGGCCAAGTTTGGTCGAAATATATTGAATAGAAACGGAGAAATTAATAGTTTTAGTTTTGCTGGAGAGAGGACTTCAATCATATATATACACGGCTATAAGCCATTTATTGCAGTTATTGAGTTTAAAAGCGGAGTTGGAGCAAATAACAATTCCGCCAACAATGGCTCGTTATACTGTCACAACAATGGCACGGTAACTAACGATGCAAATCGTTGTTGTACAAATATGTTCGACGATGGTTCGGCAACAATGCACTAACAATGTCTCTTGATTGCAACAATGGTTCGTTCACTAAAGATTCAACTCGTCGTTGTACAAATATGTTAGACAATGGCGTTCAGCAACAATGTAGTAAGACTTTCGCTTTATTGCCCTCGTGGCTTCGCCATTCGGATAAACAGCAAAAGTCTTACAGCGTTGTTGCCGAACGTCATCGTCTAACTCTGATGCTTAAAGTTGGACATTCTAAAATGGCGACGCCTGAAGGCTGACTTCATCCTTACGTTTAAAATTATAGATTGTTGGCTACGTGATTTGTACTACGTGATTTGTACGTGATTTGTTGCAGACATAGGGCCTTAGGGCTTCGTCGGGCAGATGACCGGGTGCGGTTAACGCTCGCTAAAATCCTTTGACCCTTTGATTTGTACTAACACGGCCTGCGGCCTTGCAGTGTTGGAAACACCGGTTCTCGTCAGATCCCCGAAGTTAAGCAGCATTGGGCTGGATTGATACTTGGATGGGTGACCGTTTGGGAATCTGGCTGTTGCAGACATAGGGCCCTAGGGCTTCGGGTAGATGACCAGGAGTGGTTAATGCTCGTTAAACTCTTTAAACCCTTAAAAAAAAACCCTTTGCACTAACTCCACAACTCGAGGAAACCCTCTTGCGATCATTAACCAGGGGTTTAACTTCAATCGTAGGAGATCCTTCGTAGGAGATCATGGAATTCGTAGAGCGACTATGTTGTTTCGGCCCCGTCACATCTTTCGTAAACTTCAACAACATTGCGATCTGAGAGCTCACCTACTTTATGTGGAAAACTGTCCGTAACATTTTATTAACATTTTAAACAAGTAAATCTTAAACTTGACGAGCACGCTCTGGATATGAAAAAGGATAAAATAAGTAGGGGCCTACAGGATTTTAAAGTATTTATTTTAAAACCTTGGTTTGCTATAAGTGGCGATTGTTTTTTGTCAAGGAAAAAGGGCCCGTTTCTATTTAATTCTGTTTAAATAAAAATTGCGTTAACTTATTTTCCTTTTATTGAAGGAAAATGAACGATGAAATAAATTTCTTTCAAATTACTGCTTACTAATGTGATTCTCTGCATCAGTTTTTCCATTAATTATTTTAAATTACTTAGTACGATCAGAAATTGAATCGAAGTAGTGGAAGTGACGCGTACAAGCAAAACCGACGTCCTCCACGCTCCCTGGACCCAGTTATGCCAGCCTTTAATAGCTGCAGGCCCTTAAAGGTGCCTGTTCACCATTTCTATAGCGTTGCCCATATTCTATACACAGCATCCACGTTCCAGATTCTCCGTCGTCCAATAGGCTGATGTAAGTCACGTGATCTCGTTTCAGTTACGAAAATCACGGCGCTGCTGCGAATAGCGTTGTTCCATTTTTAATTTACCGCCATTTTCTTCATAATGATAGAAGATTCTACGACGCTGCATCTAGGAGTAGGAAATTTGAAAAGGCGCCTTTAAGGACGCTTTCTCATAAACAGCCAGGGTCGTCGACAAAGTTATGGTGATTCTAAAGAATTGCTGTATTTAGGAAAAAAAATTATAATTTCAAAGACAATTTAGATGTGCTGGGTTCAAGAAAAGATTAGGTGAATTGTGTGAACCTTTAACCAATGTGTAATATGGTTATACATATCACGTGTGAAGCCGGAAATGCAAGGTAAACAACATTATATAATGCATGACGCCGGAAGTATACGAGATAAAAAAAAAAAAACATTATATAATAATTGAAGTAGGAAGTAACGGGATAAAAGACATAAACTACTACGTGCCCAAAGCATTACAAATTTGCACGTTGAATATGAACCTGTAGCATGCCGTTTGTGAGCCGGCATTAAGTGTTATTGATATATTTCCGTAGTCGCTTCCTTGAAATAAAACTGGACGTTAAATTTTATAATTTTCAAAACCATAAAACTAATAACATGGCGAAAGGACTAAAATAAAATAGGTCGTCAGTCGTTTACTTCTTCTAGTAAACAAGCGGATACAGCGACTACCAAGTCACAACCGGTCTTCTGTACAGTTCTGCCACTACCAATGGTAAGGCGCACACCACTATCACGCATTGCAACAGCTGTCTGTATTATTTAATCTAAAAGCGGTAACTATCTGAACTGCCGGTTAAAAACGTGTTAGCTTTCAAGCTTATTTTACATTTTAGACGTTACTGTCAGCTTTTATGCCTGATTTTAACCTGCAGCTTTAATTTCGTAAGTAGCATCTAACGGAGATTTGGATTGTATAGCAAGCCTATTCATTTTTGCAACACGGTACGCCTCTGGACACACAGTTACAGTGTTACAACATAACGCAGAACGTACTCCTGTATAGGTCAGTGGTAGCAGGGAAGTGACGATAAAGACGCTGTTGATGAACCCAGCAGCGACTCGTAGCAACTTGACGTTGCCGTGGTAAGGTGATTTTAGGGCTAATTTTCATGTCCTAGGCCTAATTTTTTTAGCTGCAGGTTTAATTTCGTAAGTAGCAGATAGGCCTAATGTAGAATTATCTTCGACGGTAAGCCTATTCATTCATGCAACAATGCGACGAAACTATTTAAACGAAGCTAAACTCCTTTTGTGTTTACGGCTGCTACACCTGGGCCATTTAAATCCCGGGCAGGGGGGAGGAGACAGCTGACTTGGTAAAAAGAATAATTTGGGAAGCATAAAAAATAGTATTAGGGCGCAAAAATTACCAGTAGCCTATTCGAAATTTTTTTAGATAGGTCCTACAGCCCTGTGGATTAATATTTTCTTTTATTGCATAAGAAGTCTGGCTTCTCGTATGTGTCACAGAAGGGCAAGTTTGCTTGAAAACGTGCGACATTTTATTTAATTTGGGGGGGGGGGGGACGAACAGTCCGTGGACGAATAGTCCATGGGATTAAGTCCTGATGGCGAAAAGTCCTACCTTCTAAAATAAGCCAGGGTGGAGAATTTTCACATCCAATTACTTAAAGCTTACATTTTGGCATCAATAATTGGCGCAATGTCTTCCTCATTGAAAATATTCCTCGAAAATTGTGCGTCTTTGCTTATGCTATTAGAAAGTTATATTTTTCGTCCCCTAACTTTTCGTCACACGGTCTTCCTTCCTGAAAACACAATCCCCCCCCCCCCCCCACTTTTCTTTGTGTTTCCTGAATTCTTTGCCTACATAAAATGCGGACAACCACTTACGGAAAGTTGGGTTTAGCTTAAACTGAAACCTTAGTTCTAAAAGGTTGTGTGGTTAGAATGGAGCGGACGTAGCTAGAGCAGACGGCTGCCATAGCTAGGTTTCACAAGGGTGGCATCGGCAGAGTGCACATTTCCATTCTAGGGCAGAAATATAGCGATAAAAATTTCTAGCTATACTCCTGTCAGTGCACAGTTTGAACTGTGGTGGCTATGGTGAGGGGCTTTTCCCGCGGGAACGATAAACATCCTAAAGCCTTCCTATTCAGAAATGCCGGAAACTCACTGCCGGAATATACGATGAATAAAATTAGTAACACAAACACCCTTGATAAATTAATAAAAAGTATGATAAAAAAAGTAAATTTTTTTACGCATATCTCTAAGTTTTGGGGGACTATTGGACGAAAAGTTCGAACTCCTTATTTTACAGCATGTTGTATAGCAAATGTTACTATGCGTTAATGGACGTGTCTTGCCGGTTATAATTCTGTGATTATTTCTCCATTTCCTATAAAATATGCTTAAAAAGCAAGCAGCTTACCTATAAGTATTAGTTTTTTTTTTCTGTAATGTTGTAAACCCTTGCACCACTTCATACATTTCACTGCAGGGCAAATGTTGTCCTTTCTTATTAAAGTATGTAGGTCATTTAGTTCATTTTTTTATGTTTTTACGTATTTTTATTTTTATTTTGTAAAGTTGCGGCCTTCCCGGTCACATCATTATGGGTGATTCTCAGATAACGTCAATTTTCTTGTCTCGATCGTCTCACCAGAACAATTTCTTGTTTTCTGAATAATTTTTAGTCATCAAATGATGAGCGACACTTACAGAACATATACGAATGATATAGCTAAAGTAAACTGAGATAAGTTGTCAATTAAGCTTTAATGACGAAAATATCATTACCATCACGCGTCCCACACGTATGAGACTTGACTTGAATACTACATTCGACATGCAAAATTGTCTCAAAAAATTACAAGTCCTTGCATTCCATTTTCAAAAAGTGTTGAATATTTAAAGTCTGCTGCTATTTTGCCAATTATAGTCCTGAATTTTTGTAATTTGCCATTTTTATGCCGGTTCCAAACTTCTACCATCATTACCGTAACGCTCATTGTTAATTGTCCTAGTCGCCACTAGATGTCACACTTATTACATATGGTACTGCTACAAGCATTATTGGCCATAGAGCTGACGCATCATACAACAATTCGTGCTACAAGCATTATTGGCCATAGAGCTGACGCATCATACAACAATTCGGTAGCACGAACTCGTCCTTTTCTGTAGGGAAAGCAACAAAAGGCTAGAATCACGACGGTATAAATAAGAACCATCATTACCATACCTCGTACGAAATAGTTACGTAAGCTTGTAAACCCAGAAAATTACCTCAGGTACTTGTATTGAACATGTACGTAGCGAAAACTAACGTTAAGCTTAACATCTACTTGGTGATTTAAATAGAAAGTTGCGGAATCTGTCCGATCGTCATTACCATCACACATCATTACCATAATTTCAGCAACAAAAATCGTTATGGTAAGATTTAACGTGATGGTAATGACGCAGATATTGTGTGGGGAGGGGAGGGGTCACTGAAAGAAGGTTTTTTTAACAAAAAAACTTTACTGTAAAGCTTGTAGGATATTTCCAGTTAGTTACAAACACTTGAATTTCAAATCGATTTAACTGAAATTTCAGTTACAATGTTATTCCCATAGAGCTAGTCATTACCATCACAGTTAATGTCATTACCATAACAGTGCATGTTTTCATTGCCTTTCAAGTCCTTCACTATCATCACCGGGCGTTATGGCTCAGAAACAGTTTCATTATATTAGGACGAACAATAATAAAACTACTTAATGTCTTCTTGGCATCAGAATAAGTCAATAAAGGAGACTTTTTTTATGTCAAATTTGAAAAATGACAATATTGCAGCCAAAAAATAAACTGTTTAACGGTTCTTATTCAGTCAATTGAAGTATCTTCTTGATTTTCATTTGCATGGTGGTTGGTTACACAAATATATGAAAACGTCAGCCCATGCAAGTCAAAGAACTATTGAAAGCAGCTATAAAACAGAGCGTGATGGTAAGGACGTTTTTTCACATTCAACACCATTCTAAGGCCCATAACTTTTTATTGGTGAAATTTGTTTCCTTGCAAGTCATAAATTCATGCAAAATAGCCATTCTACATGCAGAAAATACAAAAATTAAACAGTTTCGTGATAATACAAGTTTCAGTTTTTCAAAAGGGAAAATTTGACATTATCTGAGAATCACCCTTATAGCACTAGTGGTCCCACTTGGTATTGAAGTGCATACGAAATTTGTTGACAAAAGATCTTGGCCTGTTGTAATGCTGAAAAGGCATTCGGGAAATCTTTACTAAGATCATCCAGTTGGATTCTCCAAAACGCTCAGTAACCTACATATTTGTCTAACATTTTGAAATCTTACGTGGCTTACTTTACTTTAGTTTATTGCGCCTATAGGTCGTTATATCCATTCGATCAAATCTAAACTAATCTAACCTAACTTACGTGGCTTCTCCTTCACTAGAACAATGAAAACATTCAGACAAAACAGTCGTGGCTCGTCATGCCGTGTCAAAGGAAGAAACTCTTGACACGACGTGAACCACGACCCTTTTATCTGCGTGTTTTCATTGTTCTAGCGAAGAAGAATCCGCGTACGGATTAGGAAATTTGTAGAGTGCTTAAATTATATGTACTGTGCGTTTCCAGGAGTTTACCTCCTCTAATTTCCTCCTCCAACCGAACTAAAACGAAAGTCTTTGTGCGTGATAACGCCTAAGGCCGTTAAAAATGAATTAAGTGGTTCTCGGGTGTGGTACTAAAAAAATTGATACCAGTGCATGAGCGGTGGTTTTTTTCTTTTTACGTTTTATTCGTGATTTTCAGATGCGGGCGATGGCTATTTTTTTCACGAAACAAAACAAAATCAGCACCTTACATTTTATTGTCGAGTACAATATTTATGTTTTAATACCAGGATCAGCGTGCAAAAGTTGAACGTTTGACAAAAGTCATTTTTTAGATCCATGTTTTTAGTTGTGACACACCTCTGAACGATCCTTAGATTCGTTTCTAGGTGCTTATATGGTCATCGGCTCCAGGTAATATTTGGTGAAAGTGCTGATGCGTGATTGGTACTTTTTTTTTAGACAATGTCATAAAAAACGCTTCATGCGCTAAGAAAAAACCTATGCCTGCGCTCCTGAGAATCAGTTAATTAATTTTTAGTGGCCTAACGTACGTTGCTCATTTTCGAATTTTTCAATTACTATTACAATGAAGACTTGATAACGTGAAGTTTGACTTTTTCCTGATTTTCGTCCTCGTTGTGGTCGCAATTGAACGACCCAAACAGCTCAACATTCATCCACTTTTCGTGACAGGGTTGACAGGGGTGATCGTTTCCTTACCTATCAGCTATTGTCGGGTTTCCTCTCTATCAACCCTTACACCCCCAAGTTCAACAGCAACCGAGGCCTGAGCTGCTATAAATTGCAGGTTTTTGCATTAAAACTTATCTGCCGACAATTTTCTTCACTGAAATGTCTGTTTGTCCATGGAACTCCCTTCCGGAGCACATTGTTTCGGCTCCGTCTGTTAACAGCTTCAAGCCTCGTCTTGACGTTTGGAAGCACCCACTTGCGTTGGGGTTTGGGGGAAGGGGGTTGTGCTTTATAAATCTTTGCTTTGCAACGTCATCTATATAATCTAATCTAATCTATGAGGAAGAATATCAAGAAAAATCAGTTTTAACTCGGTGTTACGACCACCTTTCTCTATTTGGGGTGCCTTTTGGATTCATTTTCGTGGGCTGAGGTAAGCTGTAATTTTGTTCTGCATCTTTCTAACACTGTTGGTGAATAACAAGTTTTATTTTCAATTTAAACTCAATCGTGCCATCCGATTTTTAACGAAAAGGGCTTTGAACCCGAGTTATTATCACTGCTGTTACAAAGAGGGAAATTAATGACACTACTATTTGACTCCAATGGTCTTATGCCAGTGAAATATATCACATACCATTAGATTTACGTAAAACAAATGTATGATAATAATTACTATACAAGGCAGAAAGAGTCAAAGATGCTGTAAGTGAGCCAAGATAATGATCTAACCTTTCTGACTACTGACGAATTCACTTGAGAGTTCCCATTTCATGTGGAAAATTCTACGGATCGTTAAACACTACCAACTCACAAAACGAATAAATCCATGATTATATGCCAAATTTTTGAGTAAAATAAAATAGTGTTTAAAATGATTCAACTGCTAGCAATAAGAGCTTTGGGGAATTTTTTTATTACTTTTTTTTTAATAATATTAAAGCAACATACCGCCTGCCTTATAACCTTCCACCTGCCGCACAACGCCCACGCGACGATCACATCCGCGTATTTACCACCGCTAAGGTCAACTGAGACGGAAGATTCGTTCCTCGCAGCGAAAAACGAAGCTACTGTCTCAATTGGCATTGCGCCCAATAGTCCAGCCAGCGTGAACCCATTGATTGCGTCGTCAAAAACCGAAATGATTCTTGTATTTTAAAATCACAATTTATAATTTTCTAGACTAGTGTCTTATAATTTTGCTTCGGTGATCTACTAAAATAATTAATTTTAATTTTTACTGCATTAGCCTTCTAGTTTTTTGGTCTCATAGTAATTACTAGCAAACGATTAAAATTAATACTGCGCACACACAGATAAAACTTCCAAGGTCATTGTAGGCGCGCGTTGCATCATTTATGTTCGGGACGAACGTAAATAAAATTAGTAACATTCAACAGAAAATCTCCTAGACGCCACATTTTAAAACGGATTTTTAGCAAGGGAAAGACTAACGGTAAGTAAATAGACCTTTGGGGCCGTACTTGACGTGGAGGATCGAGAAAAATGGCGCTGGGAGGTATATCCCTTTAACATCACACAAACGAAAAGGTCAAAATGAAACAAAAGTTTGATTGAAAATATTTAAAGGTCGTATTTTGTTCTGGTGGTGGTATTTAAACAGTTGGCGGACGCACAAGCGTTTAGACGTTGTTTCCTCCCCCCCCCCTCATTTCCCCGCCTGCCTTCAGTCACCATTATCTTCTCTTTTTTGTTCTTTGAGGGTGAAAGAAGCAGCTGTCCAGTTGACCCAGGATGACACAGACCCACTTACCCAAGTGACCCATAACCAAATTGTACCCTTGTAGTACTTGTTTTTTATTGTTTTTTTGTATTAATTCAACCCACAACGTCTTGTCTTGTTCAGAATGACGTAATTTAAGAACAGCCAGTAGTTTATGAATCATAACTGCAAGTTTCATAGAAAATAAGTACTGTCTGTTTATTTTGCATGTTTCAGTGATATTCTGTTTGCGGTATATTTCATCACGCGGACCAAATCAAATTACGAAGTTGCTTGTATCATCGTTCATACGTGTTGCTTTAGTTAAGAATTATCCGAACAACAATATATTGTCTGGAAAGTTGAAGCTGTTGGATCAATAACTTGGTAACTTTTGGCCACTATGACACGTCAGGTCACTGGGCTAAGTCGGCTCACTGGGTCAAGTCGAATCACTGGGTCAAATGGGTCGTTGTGTCTTCATATTATGGATTTGGAAAATTTCGAGTCACTATATCAGATTATTTGCCCCAATTCCAGCTCTGCCCAACATCCCTTCGGATTTTCAAACAGACCCAACATTATTCAAAACACCACTTATTTTTCACAATCGGAGTGGAAAACGTTTTCAAGGCAACGATCATGTAAAAAGTAACAAAATACAACCATTTTGAAAATGTTACCTGCTAGTTTACCTTTTTAGATGACCGATCATGAAAACGTCTTCCGTTTTGTGTTTGTTTACGAAAATATGCACAATGAATGTCTGTGGTTATATGGGAAATCCAAACGGTATTTTTTTTGTGTGTGTCTAAGGGGAAATTTAGTCCATCCACATACCAAAACCAATATTTTCCCCTATAATTATTCTTTGTTTATTATTCAGGTCTGCTCCACCAACAGGCAATGTATTGTACTTTCTTCGTTATTCTGGCTGCCGCCATTTGCTGTACTCTCGCTACAGGTCTTGGTGAGATGGACCATACTCTCGTTCACAGCCCGTGGGAACTTCCGGTAGAAAATAACCTCCACTATGTAGATATGGCGCAACCGAACAGTGGAATTTTTCAAATGCGCGCCGATACACCGTCATTACTCAGTGTTGTTCTACAAATTGTACTTGCTAACGTGCTGCCTATGTTATTGTCAGGCTTAAAAATTACAACACCTTGTTTGTCTACTGAACTGTCTTCTTTAATTCTGAAATTGGTGAAGGTGTGAATCAAGTCGGACGATACGAAAAACACTATACGTTTTATTGTAAGAATGGAGCACTTTTGTTGTTGTTGTTGTTATTGACATTGATGCTGTCGTAGGGGTACGAACTATGCAAATGCTCATAAGGGCCTAATAATTATGGCTTCCTTAATCCAACATGAATAAAAAAGAAAAAAATAGTTGTGTCGCAGTAGTTGCATTCATGTATTCTTCCATGTAACATCTGTCACTTTTAGGATTTAGGTAAACTATACGCTTATATACGAAATAAATACATGTTCATTGCGATCTGTGCAATCTTTTCTTAAACAAACCCGTTGTTAAATTCCCGATTAACTTGGATTTTACCTGCCTTTCAAAAGTTCTTGAAGAACAACAATCGATGGATGTGATACACGTTGTACTGCTAAAAAACACAAAGCCAGAAAGAAGCACAGACGGAGTAAAAAAAAAAAAAAAAAAAACACACTTATAATATTTCGGTACCCAGCGATACCCAGCGATTTTAAACAGCGATGCCTTCCTCAGAGATGAATAAAAGCAAAAATTTATAAAAAAAAACCTTCTACAAAAAATATTTTATCCATTCTCTTTTACATCAATGAAATGATTAGAATTATTTCTCAAAACGACATAGTGACAGTTTTTGCAGAATGCTGTAGTAGTCTGTCAAATCAACCAGTTTTCGGCAAAATTTCCTCAAAGACAGGCGATTAAAATGAAATGAATAAAAAATGAAAAACTTATATTTATATTTATATTTAAATTTATATTTGGCAAAAACGTGTATCGACGTGGCGAAACGGCGGGGAAAATAGAGAGTCCATTTCTCACTTTCCCTGCCGTTGCGCCACGGCCATACACGTTTTTTGCCAATTATGCCATTTTAACTACACTGTCATGGTCGACTGGTCATTGCCATAATCTAAGATATTTAATTGCTTTTCTTCATCTCTGAGGAAGGTTGCGACAGTTTTAAATAATGGGAACGAAAATATAAGTGTATTTTGTTTTTACTCTGTCTGTGCTTCACGCTTCGTGTTTTTAGTATTAGTTCTTGAAGAACCTCATTCAGGAGGAAAGGTGTGTAAGTCAGTCGGTAACAAGGAGCAGAAAGTTAAAAAGCACTTTAGTTATTAAAAACACATACAGAGTAGCCATTAAGTGCTGGTGAAACAACCAAATCTCTACGTTTCGGTTCCAAGGTCGGAACCGTTATCAGGTGAAGGGTTTAAAACATGTCCAACAACTTAAAAATAATAAAAATAAAAATTATTAAAATAACAGCAGAGAAGGGCCATGGAAATAAAACTTACAAGTCATAAGGATGCAAGGTTCCATGCTAAAAACGAAAACGAAATAAAATAAACGTCAGCACAATTCGAAAGAATGTGCCAACAGTCACCAGCATTCGGCCAGCAGACTTGGGTGAGTTAGGTGTGACTGTTGGGACATTCTTTCGAATTGTGCTGACTTTTATTTTACTTGGTTTTAGTTTTTAGCATGGAACCTTTCATCCTTATGACTTGTAAGTTTTATTTCCATGGCCCTGCTCTGCTGTTATTTTATTAATTTTTATTTTTATTATTTTTAAGTTGTTGGACATGTTTTAAGACCCCTTCACCTGATAACGGTTCCGACCTTGGAACCGAAACGTCGTGATTTCGTTGTTTCAGGCCAGCACTTGATGGCTACTCTGTGCGTGTTTTTAGTCAGTCGGTAACGCATTGAATCGATTTGATCAGCCAGCCACATTTAAAAATGATTATTTCTAACACAAAAGTTTCTTGTCTAGTTCTTTCTCTTGTAACCACGCTCATAGAATTCTGTGTTGTTACAAGATAATTTCCTAGAAAAAGATCCTATTTATTTTCTAGCAAAACTGTTCCTCCCCTTCCTGATGTATAGTATAACCATAACAGTTGAAAATGACGTTTATGTTCATTTTTTATTCATTTCATTTTAATCGCCTGTCTTTGAGGAAATTTTGCCGAAAACTGGTTGATTTGAGAGACTACAGCATTCTGCAAAAACTGTGACTGTGTCGTTTTGAGAAATAATTCTAATCATTTCATTGATGTAAAAGAGAATGGCTAAGATATTTTTTGTAGAAGTTTTTTTTTTTTTATCTCTATACCATCTGAAGCAAAGTAATTCTTGCACAGATTAATCAGCTCAATTTTGTACCCTACTGGACGTAAAAATATCGAAAAAGATGGGGGAATCCAGTAATTCATTCCGGGAAACTTCCGATTACCACAGAGGTTATATAATTTCAAGAATATGCAAAATAGATTCCGTGTTGAAAGTGGGTGGTAGTCTCTCATACTAACATGGCCAGCCCGGCCAGCTCTGCCACCACTCAGCATGTACGACCAAAGTTCCTAAATTGATTATCTGTTGTCAGCACCTTTGCCAGTAATTCTTTAGAAACTAACGAAGCATTATAAGCACAAAAATGTCGGAGGGGAAAGGGAAAAAGTCTGGCTCACCAAGAGGCGGGATAATACGACGTTTAGTGTATCCGGCAGCACACGGACCCTCAGGGCGCGTTTATGCAACGAGGCCTTCTCGCTCGCCGAACGCTATTTGCTAGGCAACCGTTATGTATTTACGATTAATTTCCCGTTTCTGTTAAATGAATGCGGTAATAGGCAACACATTAAATGTATTATAAATAACAACACGGATACAGAACAAAGTGCAACAGTCATTTTAAACATTGGTACAACATTGTTGCCATTTCACGCTATTTCCAAAATTTGCTATTCTGGCTGAAAAAAAAAACAGCTTCTAGCAGTGATCGAACTAAGGCAGAATAAATAGCTACTCGCAGCGAGAATTCAAAATCCAACATGGCGTCCATTTCGGGGTTGTCGAATCGAAGACAAACCTTCGAATACTGGCATTCAGAAATCTGTCCGTCGTCTTGTACAGCAGTAGAAATTGTTTTCTAGTTGTCATAAATCGACGCTGTCATGTTGCACGCTTCGCACGTCGTGTCGCGAAGCACGAGGAGGAGATTTGCGTACCGCGTTGTTGCCATGGTTACTACGTATAGACAACTTGAAAGCCGCATTCTTCGGTAAATGCGAGAAGCAGCCAGCAGATTTAGTATTAACCAAGTGAAAGCTACAGTAAGCGAGAAACTTGTCGTTGCATAAACGAGCCCTCACGCTGCTGTAACTTAGTGTACTACTAATTATACGAATGTAGACTCGGATTCAAACGAAAGGCTAAAAAAAATAGTTACAAATCCAACAATAAAGCCACAAGCTGGAAGTGAACATTACATTAAAAAAATTATCCTCACGCATACTGGACCCGCCTCTGGGCTTATTACAAATGGATGTACAATTAACAACCACAGGTTTTGAAAATATTCATTAGCATGCTCAGGCTTCGGAGAGGGTAGGGACAACTTTTAGCAAAAGGGCACAGTACGTTTCAGTGGGCATTTTTCTGGGGAACCTTATTGTTTTGCCTCTCTGTGTTTACCCTTTTTTTGCCCCTTTCTTTGCCTTTTTTGCCCTTTTAGGCGCTTTTAATCCTTTTTTTTTTTAGCCAGTGAAGCCAGTTAACTCTTGTTAAGCCTTTAGGGTCTTTTTCCGCTACACCAGCAAAATGTCAGCACAAAAAGGGCGTTTTATTTACGAAAAGGGCATTTTCGCGAAAAAGGTAGGAGCAGTGCCCCACCCCTACCCCCCGTCTACGCACGCCACTGAGTATATTATCCGCAAAACGCTGTAGAATCATTTGAGTAGAAAATCAACAACTTTGACAGTCCCCTTCTTCAATGTCATCACACTTTGAACTTATATTGCTAACTTCATGAGAACGACAAAGTGTGAATGACAAAGTTGAAGGAAATCGTTAACCACAACAAACTAAAACTGAGGTTAATGAACTATTACAAGGCTAGCATTAGAAAACTGCGGAGTATTTCATAAAACTGTAAAAGTGTTGCCCTGTATTTTTGATTAATCGATAGGGAAACGTCAGAAAGCACATGCTGAAAATTAGGCAACTTTATTTATACCACGGCTGTGACGTCACGCTAACTCAACGCCACGCTAAATTTCCGTTGGTTAAATCCCGTTAACCAACACCGGAAGTGTGCGTCATCGCAAAAAGTGTGGGTTATCAAGCTACCTCACACTTTTGCCGATAACCCACACTTTTGCCAGTAACCCACACTTTTGACACTTCTGGATCACGCGACCGGGAACACACACCAACGACCAAATACATCGTGAAAAAAAAAAACGTAACGCAATAAAGACACCCAAAACTTAATTACTTAAAAGGAATGAAATCCCATCCCTGCAAACTCTTATACGTCTGGCCAATATCTAAGCCATTCACGCTGCGTTAACTCCCCCCCCCCCCTACCCTAAAAAAACTAAAATGCATTGACCTTCATTCATACCGCTACCCTATTACCCAGTTTTTAAACAATTCCCAAACTACAAACGCTCAAAATGAATTACATACCTTCCCAGAATGTCATTCTATCCCTGCAGCCTTTTATCGAAGTTCTATCACTCCGAAAAGCTCCGAAAACACAAGCGACCTGGCTAGCGTGAAATACGGCGAAACGACGCTGCGTATCCTTCCTGCCCACTCCCCCACAAACGGACGCAAACGACTCGTCGGTCTACCAACCACTCCACCCTCAATAAACTAAAATGGAATGACCTTTAGTCTTCTTGAGAAATTTTTCACAAAACACAATTACGTTTTAATTAAATACGAGTTAGCTTGACGTCCCAACCGTGATATAAATATGTTATTTATTAAGAACTATTGGTTATCGATTTTTAAACCACGGCTGCGATGATTTGGCCGTCTCGCGGCCAAATCATCGCAGCCCTGGTTTAAAAATCGATAATCAATAGTTTTTAACCAATAACTATTACAAAACTTACTATAATGTGTCAACTCCATAAAATTCATCCGTGACACACAAATAAAAAAAAAAACACAATATTTCTGCCCGCACTTGGGGGCCGTCATCAGGCACAGACACACAGAGAAAAACGAGGGAGGTTTAAGACCTAACAAAGACTAGCAGCCCACTCATTTTCACCACTCATTTTTTTTTAAAACAAGGCATCCTACTCCTCACCCTTTCAGTACTGTAATGTATCCTAAGACATTCTGAAGTCATTATTTCAAAATTCTTTAAACATAGCGTAAGTTATTATTGCTTTAGACGTCCTATACTCACAGTATAATCGTTTTTAGGAACCTTATTTTCTCTAGAACATCGAAAACGTTCAATTGAACAGTGCGATTTAATGATTCTCTGTTAATTTTACATTTAAATCCAATGATGTAAGGGGGCTTCCGTAGTCATAATGATCCTAAATTAGATCTTCTACAAACTTGCTTTACGATCACTGTCTATAATTTGGGACGCATTCATTAAGATTAGTTTGGGGCTCGACCCAATTTTAAAGAAACCGTAAAGGAAATTGTTGTGAGGCATACCGTAAAGACTTAAAATATTCTCGTCTCGCCGTTGTATACATAGCAAATTGCAAGTTTCGCTTTTTTCCCTCAACCTAAATTTTGTAGGAGCATCAAGCAAAAAAAAATCATTTGTGATGGTGGTGGAGAATAGTATGGTGAACACATCGTTCCTAGCCGAACTTATCTGCAGCTTTTCACTGAAAACGAGTTCTCTTTTAAAGTTAAAAATTATCATTGAGCGGATGACGTCATTATTACACTAACTAGGCACATAATTGCTTTCTGCCTTTTTATAACAATCACAATTGCTCGGCCGAGGGAGAGATCTTATGATCAATTAGTTGATTTTCTACATTCTTATTTCCATCTTTCACAGCAGTTCCTAGGCTGCAAGCGAACGAATCCAACCCCGATATTTACGAGTGTATCTGAGTAGCTCTGCCACCACGCGCGATATTTGTTGCTAAAACTATAAAAGAAAACCCCGCGCTGTTTCCAAATGTTTGAAATTGGTGTAGTGATAGTATTTTTTTTTTAACACACTTAATTATTTTCTGCTATCTTCACACTAAAAATATTTGCACTATGCTGTTATGCTTT
The DNA here is from genome assembly GCA_023313725.1 of Lithobius niger. Lineage (NCBI taxonomy): Eukaryota > Metazoa > Arthropoda > Chilopoda > Lithobiomorpha > Lithobiidae > Lithobius > Lithobius niger. The sequence continues at coordinate 62,915 of JAHWFP010027413.1, forward strand.
TTGTTGTTCTTTTAGCGCTCGGGACCAGTACCCATACAGAGCGGGCTCCCTTGCCAGCGCCACTAAAAATAGACTTAGCGAATCCCGAATTTCTCCGAAAACACTTGTCATCTTCGAATTAGTGTTTCTGGCACTAAAGTCCCTTTGCCCCAAACAGTCAAAATAAATCAAAATTCAGTTGAGTCCGTATTCAACCTCGGTCGCTTTGCTCGTTCGGCCAATAACGCCAATAATAGTCTAAAAGACAACACAACAAGACAACATAATTCGGGTAATTACGATAACTTAAAGTGGCATGAGTAACTTAAGGGACTAATAAAAAAAATATAAGAAAATTATAACTCAAGCATTCCCACTCAGTCGCGTGCACGAGAAGGCACCTCGGGAAGTCATGGGATGTTATGAGGCATGACAGCATCTTTGTGCGTTTTTCAGCAAAAAAAAACACTAATTGCACATGCCGAAAATGACACAACATTATGAAACGTCCTGTAGTGTGCCCCAAGATATTTTGGATCTTTTTTTTAACACTTTCTATACAGCATTGTAAAGATCTCTATGAGGGATCTATATATATAATTACACAAGATCCGCAACGCAGTCATCTGCATCTGCAGCGCAGCAGCAAGCAGGACATACGATGCCATCTCTGCCATCAACCGACGGAACTGCAAATTATAAGAGTACCAGCCAAGGCCCGCTGAGATTGTAGCTGCGCCCGGAACGCAACGGCCAGCAGCGCGAACATACGATCCCATCTACCGGCCGAAGGGCAAATTAAATGAGGGAGGGGGGGATGCGAGACGACGCGGAATGAGCGAGCGAAGCGAGCGACTCCGCTAGTTCGTAATAAAGTGCTTATAGAGCAAACGTTATTTATAATTTACCAAGAATATACAACTTTCAACAGGAATGATGAATAACGAACTCTGATTCAGTATACTCGTTTGATGAGTCACATGACTCTGTTGACCTTTTAAATCATAGCCAGCATATTGAAAATGAAAATTCGTCCTTTTCCCAAACTCGAACCAGCATCATAGCCTCTTCAAATCAATACGCCGACCGATTGAGCCATCTTGTGATGAAAACCAACACTCCAACACTCCTTGATCCTACAGAACTGTTTGTGTGCTCCTGCATATACCTGTCTCGTTACCGTTTACGAAATTGACGTACAAGTCGTGGTCGAAACAATTTAGTATTTCGGTGAGAGTGCTTCACGATTGTGATAGGTGGAAACAGTGGCGACATCTGTCAGTAGACAAACAACTCCTTTTGGACGCTTTCCAGCAAAGCTGCCACCTGACACTTCAGTCGGAATTATCACGCTCGTTCTACGTCGAAGTTGGTTATTAGGTTACGTTATTTACTAAAGTTTGTAAACAATCGCCAAGTCAGTAATAAAATCGGTAGGTAAAAAGCCAATAAGTTGCGCATAGTAAAAATGTTTGCGATTTTTGGGATCCAAATACTACCTGTTGACAAGCAAGAACAAAACTGAAGCAAGGCTAACGTCGATACATAAAATGCAGTTTTTGTGTAACCCACCGCCACAACAACCGCACTAATGTGGAAATGAAAATTTAAAAGCTTAATTTTAAAGGGCAATTACATCCATTTTGACATGCATGTTTGACTTTTGGATCACTTACACAATAACTAAACACAAGAATTGCGGTAAGAATACGTTACGTACGTCCGATATAACAATTTAATTACTGCATCACCAAAACACGACACGGAGGTCGCCATTGTTTTGCTGGAACGCGTAGAAATTAATGCCGACAGACGGATCTATTCGATTTCGACTCGCAGCCCATTGATATAGCTGTATTGAGCTCCTCACAGTCAATACAGCTATCTCAATCGGCTGCGAGTCGAAATCGAAAAGTGACATCTGTCGGCATTAATATCTGAGCGTTCCAGCAAAACAATGGCGATCTCCTGTCGTGTTTTGGTGATGCAGTAATTAAATTGTTATACCGGACGTAAGTAACATATTCTTACCGCACTTCTTGCGTTTAGTTATTGTGTAAGTGATCCAAAAGTCAAACATGCATGTCAAAATGGATGTGATTGCCCTTTAAAACGAATCTAAATCGGGTTAGAAGCCGATTAGGCGACCAGACTGTTGCAGCGTGCAGAAAGGAGGCAACAAGATGAAATTAGGTGCCAGCGAGGAAGAACAGTGTTTGTACCCATTTCATGCAAGACTGCATGGAAATGTTCAGAAAGTCGTTTATTTTCTAGCATTAGGCCGCTAAATATTAATTAAATGGTTCTCAGGAGTGCACGCAAGGTTTTTTTTGTCTAGGCGCATGAAACGTTTTTTATGACATTGTTAAAAAAAATTCTGATCACGTATCAGCCCTTTCACCAAACACTTCTGGATCCGATGACCACATCAGCTCTTTTTCTCCATTCTCATGATCGTCTCATAACAATTCTAAGAACCAATCAAAAGCTTGTTAAACAAAAAAATTGGAGCTAAAGACTGATTCTATCAAATGTGAAACTTTTATCAAATACTAGCATCGGACCCGGCTTCGCCCGTGGTTTGGTTTGGCCCGTGGTTGTTTCCCAGTTTTCGGTCAGTGTTGCGTGAACATTAACTGCGACTGGCCATTTTTCTTCGTGTAAGTTTCCCCTTTCATCCCATCTTCTCCCATCCCTTTCATCCCATCTTCTCCCATCCCTTTCATCCCATCATCTCCCTGCCCTCACCCTCCCCTCTCCCGTTTCCTCCCTTCCTATCCTGTTACCAACACAGCCGCACTGCCCCACTCCGTGTTTATCGCTTTGGCTTGTGACGCACTGCCCCACACACGGGCATTTGCCATTCAGGCCCTCCTCGTCACTCTCAATTTATCGCTTTGGCTTGTGACGCACTGCCCCACACACGGGCATTTGCCATTCAGGCCCTCCTCGTCACCCTCAATTTATCGCTTTGGCTTGTGACGCACTGCCCCACACACGGGCATTTGCCATTCAGGCCCTCCTCGTCACTCTCAATTTATCGGTTTGGCTTGTGACGCACTGCCCCACACACGGGCATTTGCCATTTAGGCCCTCCTCGTCACTCTCAGTTTATCGCTTTGGCTTGCGCAATTCGTACCGTGTGAAAAATAACTATCCTTCGTGCTTGACGTCATTTAAGACATGCCGCTGCGATGACCGCGCAGAATTGACACACTCGCCCGTTTTCTTTGTAGGGGTTCTCTCCTTCAGGGGGTCGTGGTGGATTCATTTCTGCTATGAGACTTTGGTGTATAATGTAAGAAGATGCATGCTGATCCGGGTATTAAAACATACGTATTGTTGTCCACAACAAAATGAACTGTGGAATGAAATTTCTGTGTCCATCTATGGGGTGTGTCCTGTCGCTATTGGATGTTGGATTACCGAATTAATTTTGTCGTGTTAAATATTGGATTTGTGGGAGTGCAGTCTTTTGTCATCCTGTTTCGTTGTTTCAGTGCAGGAGGCTGTACAAGAAGATTCATTGCATGGAATCTGATAAATGTCTCAACATTAACAAAACTTGTTAATGATTTCCGTTAAAATTTTCGGCCGTTTGAAGTCGTGATATTAAACGCCAAGATTTTTAGCAAAGTTAATCTCACTGAGTCCGAAGGTTAAATGAAAACTGAAATTTTATTACTGCGATCTTTTCAAGTCATTTAACATTTTAAGTCATATTCGGGGGATTAACTTGCCGAAAGAGCTTGACATTTGATACGACCTCAAAATGGTCGATAAGATCGGCGGAAATCATTTAAAAAGTTTTGTTTCGGTTTCGTATCACATTTTTTTTATTCCAAGTGATAACTTTCATTTTTTTCTTAGCAGTTTCGAGATGGAAAAACCAAAAATCCAGGTTTACGGCCTTTATTTTTTTTTTTTTTGGTATTGGTTGGTTACCATAAGTAGGTTTAAGTGTGTATTAGTCTTTGTCTATAAGCCCACCGAACTTGCATTATTCAGTAGTGGGAAAAACAACAATTCTTCATGCATGCTTTGTTGTCGTGTTGCGCACTCACGACTTCGTGTGCAGTGTTGCAAGCAAAATATGTGGGCTTTAGGGTTTCGTCGGGCAGATGACCAGGAGTGGTTAACGCTCGTTAAACCCTTTGAACCCTTTGTGGTTCATTGTTGTATCATTGAAGTTTACAGTTTGGACTTCGACTCCCAAAAGCAAAACAAACAAAATGCTGTTTCGAGACACATCGCTTTAGTGAATTTGGTTGATTTACGAGATTGATGTGATTGATTGATGTTAGTCGGCATTGGTAATTTGCGTTGTTTATTTTTACTAATGTGGAGCACATGGCCTATCGTATGGTCTGGCTCCCTTAATAAAACAACAACAAACAACAAAATGCTGTAACTCTGCACTTGAAATAGTAATGTGATTGAGTGGTAACTGTGAATTCACGCTTCCTCTCAACCTCAATCTAGCAAAAGCCACGTTCCATAGTTAAACTACAGATATCTGCAACATGTCAGCTTTATTCATCGCATGGAAGAATTTATTTTCGTGACATTAGCCAATCACTAACCAATAATTTGGCAAACGTCAACGTTTAATTCACACCTTTTTTCTACAAGAAAACCCTAAGCTGTGTTACTAATAGTGATTTTTATGTTGCCAGGTGTCCAACGTCACTCGATCAAACAAAGTTTCAGCCCCTTTTGTCACATTGATATTTTTTTCTCATATGCCTGAAAACAGCCAAACTACCTTAGCTGTAAAAGGCACAAGTGTTTAGTGGTCGCCATGTTCACACAGGGTGTCCCAAAAGTTCGAGAATGATCTCAAAACGTTTTAAGGGATTAATAGAAAATAGTGAAACTCTAGAAATGTTAGTTTGGTTAAAGGATCTACCTTTCCGTACAACTGGCAATGCGCCAACCCGTTCGGTGGGGGGGGGGGGGGGGCAAGGGCACTGAGGCCCACACTCTGGGCTTCAAATCAAAAAAGACGTTGTAGGTGTGATCGAACTAAATTGAACGAAGCATTTTGCTGCTACCTACGTCCCTTTATGACGACCTTAGCTTGAGTAAGACTCAGGGATGTAGAGAAAATTCCCAGTGTTTGACCGGCTGCCATTTTGGATGGGCTCATGGTATCGAAGCTATCGTTGCGGCAATTTGCTCGCCTAATGAAGACCTTTCAAATAAGGTATTCCTTTACTCCCCATTCCATTGAAAATTTCTAAGTTGGAGCCCCTGGGCTCCCCCCCCCAGGGGGGCTGGCCTAATGCCGGTTGTACGAAAAGGTAGATTCTTTAACCAAACTTACATTGCCAAAGTTTCACTATTTTCTTTCAACCCCTTAAAAAATTGTGAGGGTGTTCTCGGACTTTTGGGACACCTTGTATATATTTTATCTGGATAGGACGAACGTAAATGATGTCGTTGATTCTTAGCAGTGACACACTAGCAAGTGTCTTAATCTCAACATTTTAATTTGCCTGCGCTGAACCATAGCCAACAGTCGGCAAACCGAACCATACACGAGGGTCGGAAGACAGGTAAAGCAGCCATCGTGACAACCAACCCAAACGCAGCATGTTATGCGATCGAGTGAGCATGGTCATTCTTTTTACGTCATTATTTTTACGTCATGGTCATTGTTTTTTGGCGTAGTGAGGCAATTGAGATTTGGTTTTATAGACGAAACAAAGGTGATTCCTCGTGGGGTAATAAGTTTCTTAACTACGGATGCAAACCTATTTACGTTGCCTTTTGGACTTAAATGTTTGACTGCCTGACCGGGGAATCAAAGGCCTAAGTCCTACCGCTGGGCCATACTGACACGGCCAAAAGGAAACGTCCATAGGCAGCATTACAAACACAAACACAAACATATTTATAAACATACACTTTTTCCAATCGCCATTGGAGGGACGCTTTCTTGCACTTCACGCACCAGTGAAATCGAAAGGTACACACAAAATGCGTGAAATTAGGGATTAAACAGGACGGAGAGCCAAATGGGCTCGAGATAGGTGAAATCCATTTGGCTTTCCGCCCTGTTTAAGTTTCCTAACATTTTCTGTTGCACGTGGGAAATATGGAATGGAAAAAAAAGTTGGTAGGTATTGGTTTATTTTGCTGCTTTTGAAATATTTTCTTATGTTTGACTTTTTCTTCTTACTGGAGGGTAATGCCATTTTCGCTGAAGTTGGTCAATATGTACGTAAATCAGTTCTCGGGAAAGGATGAGTTAAGTTATGGATGTAGACTCATCAGACTTCGTTAAGGTAACTACGTCACTTTTGTGTATGGGATCTACGAAGCAAATGTAGTGAATCGTCCACGCAGTGTGCATTGGTTTCTATGACGGGCAAATTCTATTTTTCGATCACGTTTAAATATTACTGACAAGTGTCTAGGAACGGAGTAGGCTTACTGACTGCTCCTTCCATCGTAAAATCCAAAGATGAGTTGGTTTCATTCAGAAGTTGCTGTACGCTCGGGTTTATGGAATACTGAACTGCTAGGGATTCGTTAACATGTCGCCCATTATATTTAGTACTAGGAATTTTAAAGAAAAGTTTATCGTCTTCTTAATTTAAAACAGTATCTGCCAATATGGTCAGTATAGGGTTCCCGTAGAGATACCATCACACAAGTTGTCATAAGTCTTCACCACCCAATCAACATTCTACAGTAGACTGGAATCTAAATTCCGGAAGTTACTGCCTCCGTTCACATTATAAAGAGTATTGGAAATAACCAACGGAAAGTTGTCGCAAGCTGTTTTTAATTAAGACTCATGCGACATACCTAAAAAAAAAAACCCAAATATTTCCTAAGGCTGCCTATCATTAATTTCACACAATAAACATGACCCAGCTTCAACCAGCTTGTTGAGCAAAGATTTAAGTTTGTCCCCCTGAAAACATTTATTGCATTCTTAATCTCCAGCTTTGAATCTGGTGTTCACTTCCCACTCGCATCCAAACTAAAACCTTGCTACTAGGCTGTTTAAAATAAAAAATAAAAAAAAAACGTGGCTTCTATTCCCTTGAAAGAAATCGAAGCTATTTGTAAACAAACAACAAAATAACCCTCTATTGCCATTGTCATATATATCCGACTGTCTTACTGTATATGATAGATCAGAACTGTTACACAATTCTGTAAAAAAAAATCTGTAATCGAACCCTGTGTAAGTTGTCGAGGCTTACAGTCCTCTCCTACGGTCCATTGCTTGCTTAAGGAAATATTTTTAGCACATCTGGTTAAGCAAAAAGTTCTTAACAACAGTAAAAAAAAAATTATTTGAAACGTTTCCTTCGTTTAACGAGCAACATATTTTAGATTGCGTTCTTGAAAAGTTACAGATTTATCCTTCCCCCTTAGCTATACTGGGTTGCGATATTCCAAACTTCATTGACGCTATTACAATTAGTTTGGATACCGCGTTTTTCCACTCTGAATCGTTATATCAATCATTGTGATGGAATCCGTAATGAAAATATAAAACAGGGCAGCCATCAAGCGCAGGTGAAACACGACATCACGATGTTTCGGTTCCTCGCTCGGAACAGTTTTAAAGTGAAGGGTTTAAAACATGTCAAACAACTTTAAAATTCCTTCACTTGAAAACGGGTCCGAGTTAGGAACCGAAACGTCGTGATTTCGTCTTTCACCTACACTTGTCGGCTATACGCTGTTTATATTTTTAATTACTAAAGAGCTTTTTAGCTATCAGATTTTTGGCATCCATAATGGGTAGACCTAGCCACCTTCTTGAGAGAAATAGCTTAAAATAAAATAGAAGATGAATATTTGGTTAAATTTCCAAGTACTAAATGTAATCGGCGCTATGGTAACCAATCGCTAGCATTGGCTTAAAATTCCCTAAACTTGTGTGTGTGTGTGCTATAAAGGCCTATCTCCCTCTTTCTCTATTTTCATTCCATATATCCCGGATGCAATAGAAAGTCTTATGAAACTTATTAGCCCCAAGGAATTACCATTGCTTCGTCCACAAACACAAATTTCAAATGCCCTACGATGCCTAGAAAAACAACCGATCATAACCAAGATTTTAAATAAAAAAAATAAGGTAATTTATTGGATTTCATGCAGTGAATCCTCTTTCAAAGCATCACACATTAGGACGACGAAACAGATTTTAAACAAAAGGACTGACCTTCCACAAATCCAATCTTAAAAACAATGATAAGATGAAATCGTTAGTGTAGCGTCAAATAGCGATAGGTCCCACCACCGTTTTCGAAAACACAAAAATTGTATTCCACAAAAACAATATAAATCTAGAATGAACTTGTAAAGTAGTTGTATTTTGCGCAACGCCCGCCTGTCCACAATTATGCAACGCCAGAAAATAAACAACTTTCTAAATATATTCCATTCGTGTACACACAAAATAAATGCATAAATAAATAAAAATTCCGACTAGGGACCTAAAGCATATAAACGGCATATCTTACCCCATCACATTGTCACCTTTCTGCAATACACAGATGACATAACGGGCCGGTCGCATACGCTTCTAATGCCCCGTTCCGAGCGCATCTTTAACCCGCATATATCCCCATATATGTGGATTAAATGATAAATGCGCTGGGAACGAGTTGGACACTTCCGAGGTAAAGAGGGTCGTATCCGAGTTAAACTAAACCGCATTAGTTGGCGGATCGAACACGATTCATTTCGCTTCACTTCACTTGAGTGTGCGCTCGGGACACAAATGTGGGCCGAATTCCGAATTAGCAACATTTCATCACCAGGTGGTGGCAATCGGCGTTTGGTTTACTGCTTACTGTTTACTCACATAAACAAAGGAAGCACATACTAATTTTCAAGGGGAGTTTATTCGACTGCCGGCGCCTATTATTTGAAATTTAAAAAAGTTAAACGATTTATGGGCTGGTGTGGCCACGGTGTGAGTGTTAGTCAAAGCACGAATCCGTTAATTAAGCGACAATGGCGTGTTCTGGTGAGCGGTTGAGAAACTAACAACTAAACCCTTTTTGCTCTGCTTTCTCTCTTGCGCTGCGAACGGGGTCAAACAAACTAATCCGGATTCGACCCGCATTTCTCTCAATTCGGAATTCGATTCCGAATTAAAACCTTGCGCTCGGAACGGGGTATAAAGCCGACTTGGATTCTTTTTAAACTTAAGCTTTTAAATATTGATTTTTACAGTACATTAGTGTGCTTGTTGCTGTGGTGGGTTATACATAAAGTGTATTTTATATGTCGATTTCGCCATAGCTAAAATCGGTTCTGTCTTGATAATGGGAAGCATTTGGACCCGAAACATAGCAAAACATCGTAGTTTCTGCGTGTCCTTTTTTGTAATTTTACCTATTTAATATTTACCGAAATTGGCAACACCCTATACCACGCGCGATGGCTGTTTGCTGTGACGTGCACATCACGTGATTGGGCTAGTCCAATCAGATGGCCAAACAGCCGTTGTTCTCGTTCGTCATTGGCTAACTCATGGTGACGTCACAGCAAACAGCCATTGCGCATGGTATAGTGTTTAAAAAGGGTTCAAAGGGTTTTAGCGAGCGTTAACCGCACCCGGTCATCTGGCCGACGAAGGCCTAAGGCCCTATGTCTGCAGCACCCGGAATGGATTCCCAGGAGGTCACCCTCCCAAGTATCAATCGGGGCCAATGCTGCTTAACTTCGGTGGTCTGACGAGAACCGGTGTTTCCAGCACTGCAAGGCAACACCCTAGTGGATTAATTCGCCAACAAACCAAGCTATGCCCCTTCGTTCGGTATAGCTCTGATGCCCAATGTTGTTGAGTGGATGACTGCAACAATAACCGGATTTGTTGAACAAGTTATGAATTTTGTTGTGAGTGGCATGTCCATTAGTGTTTTGTGGAGGTGTATTCAGTAATGCTCAAAATTTCCATGATACATTTTGGAAGAAAATCCGGTACACAAGTTTTAAGCAGCGGCATTTTATTTTCAATTAGCGGTAAACAAAATTTTTAATGTAGTTGGAATAGCTAAAAAAAATTCTTTTTTGAATCCGTTGCGGAGGTGGATCTGGTGAGTTCTTTTCGATCCATGCAGTCCTATTCGATCCTATTAGTCCACTTTAGGCAGTGGGACAAAAAACGTTACGACTCTAAGAGCCATATCTATCAGGAATGTAGGGACGCCTGCCGAGGATAGAATTTTCATTATGGTGTCTTTCTGAAGGTATTGTGAAATAACGGAGTTAATTAAGGATTCGAATTGGCGCATTTCCACGTTAGATGGCTCTGAATGTAACTGTGACTCGAGTGATCGTTTGACGAGAGTATTTTCAATGTTCTTGTCACCGGTTACGAGGTTACAGCAAATGGCGGCGCACAACACGACGAGGAAAGCCTGATTCATCCTGATTGATCTTGAACCTGAAACTGCAAAACAATATGTCGTCATACGTTTGTAGACGGAAAATGTGGAACAAATGGTAACATGTTTCAGGAAAAAAGTTTGACAAGCGGTAGTACATGGCAAACGGACTTGAAATGCCGTGTTTTAAATTTTCCGTAACACACATAATCATAACGTCAACATGAACTATTTCCGTGACAGATAGTGATAGGAGATTCATGGAAGAACCATGCAACAAATTAGAGACTCCCAACACACGCAGAAGTATAGTTATAGTTTCGAGTGTCTTGTAATTGTGATAAATTTACAAAGTTTATGTCTTAAAACAGTTATATGTAAAACTGTCACTCACCATTACACCAGGAAAGAAACCAAGTGGTCAAGAAATCATAGCAAACAATTGTTTGTTGGTAATGTCTGGTTAAAGTACTTGGAATTATAAAAAAACATGCCCTTGGAAATTACCAGGGGCTTACAAAGTATTCCGTTAGGGACGAGAACAAAAATCACTCCGCCTAATGAGGCATTATCAAAAAGTCCCTACGTTTGTGTGATTCTGGAGTTTCGAAAGTCCCCTTCTTTCGTGTGATTCTAGCTCTTCAAAACGCTCCTATACTATTATGCGGTTCTAGCTCGTCAAAAGGTCCCTACTATCATCTGATTAAAGCTCTTCAAAAGTCTCTACTTTCACGTAGTTACATCTCTTCAAAACACTCCACTTTCGTATGATTCTAGCTCTTTAAATGTACCTACTTTCGTGTGATTCTAGCATTTAAAAGTCCCTGCTTTCGTGTGTTTCTAGCTCTTCAAAAGTTTCTATT
>JAHWFP010027414.1:0-10362 GCA_023313725.1 Lithobius niger
TGGCATTCCGGCAGCATTGGCGCGTAGGCTCCCGCATCCGAAGGTTCCTAGCTTGGTGTAGAGGACCTGAAACAGCAGTGCCGAAGTGAAGCGGTTGTCACAGACGATGGTGTAACCCTGGTTGAGGTAGTGGCGCGCGGTGTAGATCGTTGTGTGAGCCATCTTGTTGTTCTCGAGTTCCTTAGCGGGGTCTTGGGCGGGGTCAATGGCCATGTGGCGCTTTTTTCCAATGTGTGCCTCGTCGTTGAGTATGTAACCGTCGAACGGGTCGCAGAGAGTGAAGTGTTCAAAGCCGACCTTGATGGGCTTCTTGGGCTGGTATACCTTGATCTTGGATCTTCCAGTGTATGCAGTCATTGACTCGTCTATGCAGAGAACTGATCCGGGGTTCCTGCACTTGCGGAATGCCTGGTTGATAGCCTCCATCATCGGTCGAACCTTCATTATTGCGTCCATGTCCTCCTTGGCCTTCTGCTCTTCCTTGGCTTGCCTGGTCGTGGGCGATGCAGTCTGGGGATCGGTACCAGTGAAAGACGGTTCTTCGGACAGCCGAAAGTTGTTCCAAATTTGATTGAACCTTGTTCTGGTCATGGTCGATCTGATGGAGTGGTTTCCCAGGTCTGGGGACGTGGACCAATACTGCGCCATCTCCGGCAAGTCGTTGTAACCCATGATTATCAGTATTCCGATGAAAGCCAGCAACTCGTCTTTCGTCAATGGTACCCAAGCCGGAGTGGGATGTGGTTTCTTCCGTTTCGGCGATGTTTGGCAGGCTTGCGTGGTTGTCGTTACTGCTGGGTCTTGGCTGGAGTTGGAGTTGGAAGTGGCCTCTGCTTGTTCCCCTGGCTGAGGGAGTTGCGACGATACGACCGTTGAAGGTGTCTCCTTGGCAGCTGGCTCTTGGCTAGAGTTAGCCCCTGCTTCTTCCCTTTGGATTTGCGCTGGCTGGATCGGCGACGTTGACGACGAGGACTCTGACTGGCTCCTGAGTGTCTTGTCCACCTCTGCACACATCTGCTCTAGCACCAACCGTCCTGTGCTCAGATCTTCCGGGGGTTCTGTTCTCGGGTGTTCTGGGGGTTGTACTGGTGGAGCGCTTGGCTGAGACTGTTGTTGGCTGAAACGGTGATTGACATGTTGGGTTATCCTGGTGTGGCGCATCTCCTGGAGGTAGCCACTTCGAGGAGGCAATAATCGTGTCCTTTTTTGCTCGGGTGGCTCGGGGTACATATTACTTCTGTAGATCTTGTCGTACAGTACGACTCGCCAACGTCGTTTCATGGCTTCTAGTTTACTCGGTTCCAGTGACGGTGGCGGTGATTGTGGGGGTTGTGGCTCGACTACGTTGGCTGTTGTTGTGGTGGCTCTGTCTTCCTCCTCATCTGACGAAACGATGCAGATTACCTCCTCTGATTCCTTACTTATGAATCTACCTGAAAGAGGGAAGGGAACGATTCCTCTTTTGGTTCGTCTCATAAATGGCCGCGCCTGCTATGTTGCGACTTTGGCTTTTGGCTTGGTATTTTCGCTGGACGACGAGACCGCCTCTGCTGGTGTGGGACGTAGTAGGACCGACCAACCGGGCTCATATGTGGGCAACGTCGCTTCTGATGATTGCCTTGGCATGGGAGTAGAGGTTTCTGTTAAGGTTCGAGGTCGTGGTGGGCTTTCTGGCCTTAGCGGTCGTGATGGACTGTCTGGCCTTGCTGCTTCCTCCTCACTGCTAGACGTCGTAAGGCAGGCGTCGGCATCGTCCTCTGACTCGGTTTCTTTTAGTTCGTCATCTAACTCATCCTCATCTGATTCTTGGCTGCTGCCTTCATAGTAGTCCTCATTTTCCTCGCAGTAATATGGGTAGTCTGATTCGTCCTCCTCCTCCTCGGCGACATCTGTTTCTGGCATTGGCGGCTGTGCTTGGCTTGACCCGGCTTCTTCCATGTGGACGTCTGGTTGTGGTATTCCCAGCTGTGGTTCAGTCGGAATTCCAGTGAGTGGCAAAAACTGGCAGTAAGTGATGTGGGGTGGTGATGGACGTGGCTCCCCTTGAGTCGAAGTCCCTGCATTGCCTTTTGGTCCTGGTGTGTTGGCTGACGTGACGTTCCGTGTGCTGCGTTTGGCATTGCTGGCCCTGTCGTCCATGAATTGGTTGGTCCTCCTTATGATGAAATCTGCGGTCTCCCCGAATAATTCCATGAAAAAATCCAACTCCTTGCTCTTCTTGTTGCATCTGCCAATGTAGGCCATTGGAGGTCCGGAGAAACCTTTCTTGTCCTGGTACTCGCTCAGCCTTTCCGTCCAAACCCGATGAAGTTGCCTCCGAGTCTTGCCGGCCTTAGACTTCTCTACTACAGCATAGCTGGGAAAGTCGTCCATCGGTGCCTCTGCAGCCATCATCCTGTCTGCCCGCTTCTGGTCAAAGAAATGATTCGCATGCGGCGGGTAGGTCCTTATATACGGCTACGCGTGACCACTGCACATCCCTTCAGCTCAAATGTATGCAAGATCGAGAAGTAATTGCCACATGACGCAGCGTTGTGCAATATTGTGCAACACCCGCGGAACCCGCATCTGGGTGCGGGATAGCAGGATGTGATTGCACCACGCGGAAACAGCAACTGGTCGTGAAGGGCAATGGGCATCAGATTGCCAGACACTGCAAGTGATCATCAATTGTGTGACTTTCGATAAAGCCGCGTGCCGTTGTTGCGAACATGGTGTTTGGCATCGGAAATTAGGGGGCACGGCGGACAAGCACACGCCTTGCTGCCCGACATGCGGGTTCGAGACCAAAAAAACAAAAAAGGCAGGAAACAACATGAGAAAGGAGTGGCAGGGTGGTTGTGGGATGGAGAATGGAATTTCCGAGACTAAAGCTGATCAATGGACATGTTACATGGATCCCAGTTTGCTGGACGTTCCCGAGACAGTGTTGCCGAACGGTTACGATGATGGAATACCGTAATTTGAATCCAATGTTGTCGTTCAAACTGGCTGCGGAAGATTCTGCCCCACCTAATGCCCAGCAGTTTCCCAGCAACGACACTTGATCGGTCGAACCGTACGAAAGGAGACCTTTCATGAGAGTCCAATAACCGGAGTAATTTAACTCGTCCACTAGCTTATCCCCCAAGTGATATTTAATGCTGGAAAAAAGGTACATGGAACCATTATTGATGAGTGACACTACGTCCGCATCGGCAAAACTAGAACCGTCGGCATTCAGTAACCTGCCTTTAATCAGAAGATGACTATTCGCGACGTGTAGGAACAAATCCTGATTTTCAATTACGATTCTAATTTCCGAATTGACGTTGTTTAGATTCAGTCCTACTATCGGATTATATTCGTGAAATGCGTAGCTCTCCACCGAAGAATCTTGTTGTAAAGATTCGTTTATATCGAGATAATGTTCCGTTAAGCTCATCTTCTCGGTCTTGTTATAAATTTGATGAATGCTGCGTTTTTTGCCCTTAATTGATTATTTTCTACGACGAATCCTTTTCCAATTATTCTTTTTTTTCTTTCGAATACTAACATTCTTTTTTTAATATGTACAAAATTATTTTTTAGACCTCAGATGAAGTCTGACGGTAAGGGTTTCCCTGTTTAAAGTTATCATTTCATTATCTTGAGAAGTTAACCAAATACGAATATTACGAATCTTGTCGGTAGTTACGGGAAGGTAAATTAAATTTTGAGGGGAAATTATCATCTTATAACCCGGTGGCACTCCCGGATAAAAAGCGTATATGCAAGGTTGAGTGTCATCATTCACGTAGGAAGACCCGATTATGTTGGTATGAACGAAAATTGTATTGAACCCCATTATATCCACGGATTTTTGACCTTGCTGAGTTTTAGTATAAGTTCCCTTAAGGAACCCTAGAACAGTTTCTAAATTATTATCTTCCAGAAACGAAACGCCATAGAGCAGAATAGTTATAAACAAATTTGTTTTTAAAGTATTATGGTTCGGTTCTAAAACGATGGCCTTTTTTTCGTGACCACTTCCTTCCAAAGTAGACTGTATAAAATTATTCAATTCCGAAATTTCATAAGCGCCGGGAACGACTCGCACCTCGATCCAATTCGCTCCACCATCGATGGTGTACAAATATTCGTTATTGTCAGCGTGCACGTTGAAAATACTGTACTCCAAGGAGACGAGCGCCATTTCATACTCTTTTTTAGGGTCTAGGTATATGGGCGTTTTTAAATTGCAACTCAGTTCGCCACCTATTCCTGTTAAAATTATTGAACTCGAATCCATGCTTCTTTTTTGTTATTAATCTCAAAATATCATTAAAAAGAGTTAACTTTTTGTTTATTTCAAAATTTGTGATCCCAGGGGATGCTAAATAGTATACCCGGTCCTGCTGGGTGCTAAATAGTATACATGATTCTAGGGGGTGCTAAATAGTACACCTGGATCTACAGGGTGCTAAATAGTACACCTGGACCTAGAGGGTGCTAAGTAGTCTTGTCAAGCCATTAATACATGAACGGAGCCTAAAAATGTTCAAAATAAACACTAAGGTTGTAAATCAAAAAATAAATGTTTGCTGAAAATTGCGACGGTTGTTACCAGTTTTTTAAAAAAATAACGCAGCCATCCAATCAATTTAACAACGCTGGGACAACCAATTTCTTATCCTTAAAAAAACGCGTGAAACATACATTAAGGTTCTAATCTGTAAAAGAAAAGCTTCCACTCGCTACAGCAACCAGTTTTAAAAAAAAATTGCACAGGCCTAAGAAATGCGGTCTTATAGCAGTGTTGACAAGATAACATTGCTTTTGACTGACACTTTAATCCAGTGTGCCCTGCAGCTGGCTAAATTGATCAATTACTTTTTAAATGACTTCAGAAACATAAAATAGTCAAGTAGTTGTACTTTACTTACCACAAAACGTGAGAAACTTGCAAATATCTTTATAGACGAACAACCATTTTTGTTAGCTTTGCAGCAGCTGTCACACGGTACACGTGTCAGCCTACTTTCATTCACCTCGTATGACTGAAGCAGGAAGTAAAAAATTATTGTCCTAGATTACTGCCAATTCCGTTTATAGCTCAATCCCTGTAAAGCTTGCATGTGAAAGCTCATTTAGCATGCACCACGATGATCATTAGAGCCACATCCACTGAAAGTGAGGTCATGGGGAGGGGTCCTTCAGATTGATAAAAAACGAAAAAAAATTGGGGTATCCTCCAAATTGACGAAAAAAAGTAGTAAACCCATTTTCCCACCATCCTCCAGATCGAGGAAAACAAAAAAAAAGGTAACAAAAAGCACTTTCCTGCAGATCTATGACAACCGGAACCCCCACTTTTATCACGTGACGTCATTAACCACACGTCATAAGTGACGTATCATGGAGGTAGCAAAAGGATGCAAAAAAGTAGCAAAAGGCACTTTCCCACCATCCTCCAGATTGATGAAAACTAAAAAAGTGGGGGTCCCACCAAATTGACGAAAAAAAAAGTAGCAAAAGACACTTTTCCACCATCCTACAAATTCAGAATGAAAAAAAAGGTAGCAAAAGACACCCCCTCCAGATCGATGAACCCCCACTTTTCATCACCTGACCGGAAGTGTCACCCCCACTTTGATTACGTGACCGGAAGTGGGGGTAATGACGTCACTTCCGGTTGTGGGTGGATGGATGAATGTACAACTCAATCGCGTTATTACCCTACTTCCGGGTACTTGAAAACCCAAGTCTAATCGTGGTGCCAAGTGCGTGTTGATAATAGGACTTATATGGGAGGATATGAAAACGAAAAAAAAAGGGGACTGACATGGTAAAGAAAACCAGGTATGCTAGAATGGTGGATTACAAGTATTACGATGATCCAAAAGACCTAGTCAGGATTGAGGCTTTTGTACGGATCCACCTGAGTGGGGCACGATGGTCACAGAAATTAGACGATTGAAATTTTATCAGAATTGGAACGAAGACGCGTCATCACCACTCGTGAAAAAATTTAGGTTTAGCTTAAAAATTGTTTGTATAATAAAAAAAAAGCAACCAAGATGAAGTCTTGCGTGAAATGTAAAAGTCACACATCTAACCGACCCGAACCTCCTATTATTTCAATATTGAAAATAACAGACGAATGGAAGCAGTGTTTTGTGATGTGTTGGAAGCAAAAAATGTTTATTCGTTAAATCTGGGGAGGGCTTCGTAAATAAACTGATTGACCATTTGCTTGCAGAATTACATTTGCCAGGGTATCAATATTGTGGGCCTGGAACAAAACTAGAAAAGAGATTAGCTAGAGGCGAAAGGAATAAATTAACTGGACGAGGCATGTAAAGATCACGATATTGCCTATTTGAAAAGCTCAGATTTAAACTAAAGGCACATTGCCGATGAAATTCTAATGTCTAAAAGCTCGAAAAGTACGCAAGGATCCTTCTGTTTCTTGGAGAGAAAAATTAGCCGCATCGGTTGTTAAAAAAATGATGTGAAAAAAAATAAAGTTCGGAATGGGAAAAAAAAACCGAAATGGACCAACTCTTAAACGAACTTCACAAACTAACGTGGAAAAAGTTTCCGAGACGGAAGGGGATTTACTGGGCGTAAACGATCCATGGCAGGCTGACTTGGCGGAGTGATATCGTACGCAAGCTAAATAAAGGATTTAACTACCTACTGACTTGCATTAACGTCATGTCCAAGTTTGCTTGGGCCATTCCTCTTAAATCTAAAACCGGTGAAGATGTTACCGAAGCTTTCAAGAAGATACTCTCAGGAGCGACCCAACCCCCTAAATATTTACAAGTCGATTTAGGTAGTGAATTCTACAATAAAAATTTCAGAGCGCTACTTAGGTGCCATAACATCAACATGTACTCTACGTACTCTGAGAAGAAAGCGAGCATGGTTTTTTCTTATTTTTATTGTAATTGCACCGGTCTGGTCTATCATTTGTACAATATGTGCACTATCCACCCAATTTTGTTCTAGAAATAATTGAGCATTAGAAATGCGTAGTTAGGTTCAAGCCCAAGATTTGTCTCATGTCTATTAGTTTACGGTAACACACCAGCGTTTGTCCAGATAAACCATGTATCATTTTGATGGGCTGTTGATTTTGCATTGTTGCAGGCATCTGCAATTTCGCAGCAAACAATCGCATAACCCGTTATTAAATTTGATTCCCGAATCACGCATCGAAGAACTAAATAAGTCATCAGTCGTGTCTGCTACACAAAAATTAAAACATAGCACCCTATGGTTTAAATCTTGAAGATTTAAGCGAAAACCAGGACCATTTCACTTGGGTTATCAACAACGAGTTAATAGTTTATTTCAGAAGGGTTATTTCTATTGGGAACCCTGGCCTTAAGCCGCACGCCCCTTTAATACTGCAAATACTACAAACAACGTAACATCAACATACCTGGAAGACCGACAATGCTAACTGAAACAAGATACAACGACAATGAAACTTTCTCCGTGCCCAATCATCATTACATCTTGTTTGAGTGAGCGCTCTAATCCATCTTGTGCTTCTTGCCACTTTATTGCACCATTGTTACATGTTGCAGCATTGTAACATTTTCATTTTGTTAGCAACTAGGTGCCATCTCTTAGCTGTAGGTCAGTTCTGTCATTGGAGCAGATAGGGTTCCCTCTCTACTCCTATGGTTCTGTCGTGCATCTGGAGTTGTTATCTAAGTAGTGTTGATCTGTGACATCCACGTCTGTTTCAGGACGTGTGACTGTAAAGTTGGGTTAGTAGTGAGTCTGCCTCCATGCACGTAGTGCTAGTTGCGAATTAATATATGGGACTGGAGAAGACTTAAGAGTACTTGTATGAAGTAGAGGTACAATACTGGGCAAAAAAAACGCTCGTCTTATAGCGAGGAAGATGAGCATTTGAAACAATCAAACTTCACCCAGCAAAGTTTATTGTTCGGCTTAGGCTTTGTAAAATCGGCGAGCAAGAATCAACAATAGTATCTTCGGGAAAGACTAACAATGAGATATCGTTACGTTGAATAGGTAAACAAAGACTTAAGAGAATTGTAGTGTTCCAGCAACGAAAGGCAATACGATAAATGAAATGCATTCTTGCAACTTTTACATGCCTCTCACATTTTGCACCACTAAAACGTAAACCTCAATTTATTGATGTTATGATTTATTTAGTCTAGCAGCTAGTAGATTATGTAGGTTTACTGAATTAGAAGCCCCCTTAAAAACTTGCTAATGCCAAAATAAAGAATACAACTTAACGTAGTATACAGCATTTTACACGATTTTAAAAATATTTCAAAACATTTAACTTTCAGTATTATTTTTTGCCCCTTGATGGTGCTGTTGAGTGTAATTTGAAACTCGCATGTATAAGTTTTTAATCAATTCTTCAAAAGGATAAAATTCTATCCCAAATTGCAGTATTAACCTCTAATTTTTTTTTAAATTACCGTTGGGCTATACAGTTTTGTTACAATACGCTAGTGGTAAGATACATTATAAGTTATACATTTATTATAAATTACATAAATTGCTCATTACACATTTTTCTTTCTTTCTTGAATGCTGAAGGCGACGGTTTTTAATTATTCCTTGTGTATTTTAAAGGTTTTAAAAAAATCATAAATATCCATATCTGCAATTCAAAAATTTGTTGTGTAGCTAAAAATGTTTGCTTCGAATGTAAATAAGAGCAGGGTCAGGGTCGGTTCTATAGTAAAAAAACCACTCTTTTACTTCCAAGAGAATTTCAGTAAAATGTTCTACTTCATTATCATTTTTAAATAATATACTGGTTATTTATAAATAATATTCATGTTCCTTGTTTAAGGGTACACATTGTGTCAACTCATTAGTTAATAACCTGGATTCATGATGCTTTTCTGTTTTATTTTAAAAACGTCAAATATGGTATTGTCATACAAAAACCTAATAAGGTAAAAAAAAATCCAATTTTCGCCATATAACGTAGTAATATCAGACCCGAAATGGCTGTCAGCAAGTTTGTGGTCTGACCGTGCTCACTCTCTCAGCGATGTATTTAGTGTTTGAGTGTTTAGACGGTTGAGTGATCAATGTTGGGAAGAAAAACTTGGTGACAGCCATTTTGGCTCTGATATCACTAGTTTATATAGCAAAAATTAGATTTTCTTTCCCTTACTGGGTTTTTGTATGATATTACAGTTTTTGGCAGTCTAATATCACTACAGTATGTTGCGAAAATTTGGTGGATCCCTTTACGGTTTTGGGGTTTTTGTATGATATCACCCTTTTCGTTGTTTTATGGTTTTGAAAGTATTGTTTGTGAGCTCCTCCTGAAAACAGTTTCTTGAACAGCCTAACGAAATCTTAATTTTGGTATAATTAATGGTTGCTGATTAATTATATTTCCAATAAAGTGACCGTTGTATTACATTTGGTTGCAAAACAGAAACAAGTGAGCACAATAAATCAGTTTTGAAGCTACGAATAAAGTTACGAAAATAGCAAATAAAAAAAAACTCCTAACATTTTTCAAAAACATTTCAAAAACATTTTACGAGCACTTTACGATTAATGAGAACTATGTATTAAGCAGGCCTAGGAAAACTGTTGGCCCGATCACAGAACGGGGACCTAGATAACCCCCCTGCATAGACCATAATCTACACCATAGCTGCTAAAGAAGCATAATAATCTATTACACTACTCTGGTGGGCAATGACTGGCGTGGAATTTGCCAGGGTTCTCTTGATGTCATCGACCAGATCAATTTCTTCTCCAACTCAGCCATGATGACCACAGAAACTGGCGTTATGGGATTCTCTGTAATCTCTATAACTATGGCTTGAGGGGACAGATGCCACTGTTGCTTTCTGCTTACCTCTCAGGCCGTTCTTTTCGCGTTCGTGTCGGGGCGACTCTTTCCCGCCCGTTTGTCTTGGAGAATGGTGTGCCTCAAGGAGGTGTTCTTAGTGTCATCTTGTTTGCTATAGGGATCAACCCCATTGCTCAGCAAGCTGCTGTTCCCCAGTCATTGTTTGTCGATGACTTCGGCCTGCGCTTTCGGGCAGCTCGCATGCAGACCTGCGAGCGGCAGCTACAGCTGGCAATTAATAAAGTCCAGACCTGGGCGGTGAGTAATGGTTTCCGGTTTTCTCCGGACAAGACTGTGTGCATCCACTTTTGCCGCCAACGAACACTGCACCCGGATCCTTGCCTGTACTTGGGACAGGCACAAATTCCTGTTGTCCCACAGGCACGTTTCCTAGGTCTGGTGTTCGATTCCAGGTTGTCTTGGCTTCCACACTTACGCCAGCTTAAAGACAAGGCTTTGCGGGCGCTCAACATCTTGCGGGTCCTGTCGGGCACTTCATGGGGTGCCGATCGCGC